>JAQZBX010006050.1:9207-54507 GCA_029593785.1 Cabassous unicinctus | reverse complement strand
ATTTCATTTCAACAAATATTTATTAAATATATACTGTGCTTGCTCTCTCTATTCAAAATGCTGAAATGAACAAAGGCAAAAAAAAACCCACAAAAAAACTACCATCATGGGATTTACAACCTAATGAAGGAGGAAAAAGAGGAGAGGAGATAGTTACTTAAATTACTTAAATAATAATTTAATATATTAGGAAGGGATGTATAGTGGAGAAAAATAAAGCCATGATGGGGTCAGGAAACTGTTTGAGAAATTGTAATTTTAAATAGGGTAGTCAAAGATCTGATTTTATTTGTAAGCTGCAAAATAATTAAAGTCATGTTTCTAAATAATTTTGAATATGCATAACCTTAATTAGTTCAAAATATATATTCAACCTTCACATGAATTTGGGGAACCACTAATTTTGAAAAAATGCATGACCAAAAGCTACTAATAAATTTGTAACACCCTTAAATGTTATTATTAATTTTAAAAGCTAACATTTGAGTGATGACTTTATGCCAAGAATAGTTCTAAGCACTTAACATGAATTTTCTTATTTAATCCTAACAAAAGCCTTATAAAGAAGATAGAAATATCATACTCATTTTTAAAATAATGAAACTGAGGCTCTGAGAGGTTAGGTGAATGACATTTTACTTCTTTAAATGAAAGTTACTATATTAATTACAGCAACATTTTCTACATATATATATATAAATCATGTTACAAGCTCTGTTAGAGATAAAAGATTAAAATGACACTACTTAGGACAGAGATGGACTCCCAAATCCTAGCAATACCTCAGAAATCCTCAAGGTTCCATAATGCTCAGGTTGTTAAAGAGTTCTTGGGGATTTAGACACATCTCATAACCTGGGTGGTAGATCTCCAAGTGATTTTAGAAACCAGGGACAGGATGGCTGTACCTCATGGAACCAGGTGACTTGCTCTCTTATTTGTCATGTAGCTTCGATATCTTTTCACCTCCTTGAGCCTCAATTTCATCATCCATAATATGAAGGTATTTGACCTGAAGGATTCAAAGATCCCTTCCAGCTCTAACTTCTGTGATTCTATATGTATTGTTGGTTTGATGGCTGAATTACCTCTGTTAAGGTCAAGAAGTTTTCCAGAATGCTAGGAAACTAAATAGAGCTTCCAGAAGAGATGGCCCAAACTCTTTCCCCAGCCCCAGAAAAATATGAAAAACTGAAATATACTTGAGGGTGCTACCACAGAAAATGGGTTGTTCTTTTGAGAAGTGTAAGATTATATAAATCTCAAATACCTGTTGGAATGGAATGGGTTACAAAAATAAACCACATATTTTGTCTTATAGTCTATCAATAACAGTTCAGAGAACCAGCCACTTCTGGCAAATACAATATTCATTAAAGTAAAAATATGGCTGTGGCTCATACCACAGCTTAACTAGCAGAAGGGGCTATAACTATGGGAATCTCATACCCTAAAAATTCACATGCTCATGGAACTTATACTCATGAGCATGTGACTTTATAGGTGATGAGTTATTTTAAGAAAACAGATGTTTTCTAAATCACATTTGAGTCTGTGAATCAGAATGACCTATAAAGTTTTACCCACAGCAAGTGCTTGATATGTATTATATCATTCTATTTCAGGGCCAAAAAAGCACTCAAGGCATGACCTGGCACGCCATCTTGTATTTCATCCTACTGAGTGTGCTGATTGACAAGAGTCAAGCCTGCTTCTGTGACCACTACCCATGGACTCAGTGGTCTAGTTGCTCAAAAACTTGCAATTCTGGAACTCAGAGCAGACAGAGGTGGGTGTGAGCTATGTAGCTCTTCTTTAGGTCTTGGGAGACCTGGAGGACTGAGTTCACATCATAAGTGCACACTAAGCAATGGGGAAAAATATATCTCAAAGAAAGAACTCATGAATTTGAATGGAATTTGAGATCTTTTGCAAATAGGTTGAAATGAAGTCTGCTTTGGTTTTCTTCCATTAAAATGAGGGATTTCAAAGCAATTTAATTAATTCAATTTAATTAAGAATCTGTGCAAGATGTGCAGTTGACTATTTAACTTACTTAGAATTATTACTCAAGCTTTCTTTCAATCAGTATATAGCTCTGCTTGCATACAGTTAGTGAGTTAATTATAGAGAATTTTCTACTCATTAAACTAAGTCTAGGAGGACCTCAACTGAGCAGCACTGTTAGCTTTTAGCTTGATTGTTGGCATGTACAAGAAGGCAAGAAAACAGTGTTTACTTGAGAACATTAAATAATTCAATCTTTTCACCAATTCAGACAACTCATCTCCCAGCAGTTTCTTCAAATCTGTTAGATATTTCTGTAGCATGGAGTTGCTCACATGGCTTGAGGGAGAAAGGCACATATTTAATGTTTTGAATATTTAAACACTATTTTGGGGGCTAATTTTAGAAAACTATTTTTATATTTGTGGTGTGAATCTCATTAAAATCACCAGTTGACTTTCCCAATAAACCACCCACTAAGCATATGGAAATAGATTTGTTTATGTGACTACCTACTTAAGAAGCCTTCAGTAGCTCTCTTCTGCCTACCAAATAAAGTACAACATAGCCTGTCCCTATCAGTCATGCACTTCAAAGGTCCATCCCACAAGTTCCTCACTGGACTTGTCATGCTCTCTTTTGGCTTTAACCTTTGCACACCCTTCTCTTAGTTACATGGAGAATTCACACTAAGTTTCCAAGATGTCATCTCTCATGTCACTTTCTCTTTGAATCTGAACATATAACACCCAGACCCTATCGCAATCATTGCACTTATCACATTGTGTTGTCATTTTTAAGCAATCCAGTAATGTTCTTTCCTTTCTCCTTTCTTTTCTTCCCCTTCCATCCCTTCCAGGACTTCACGGTTGTGTGACCTGTGCAGTCTTTAGAAGGGCTCCATGCTTTGCCATTACTGTCTTGAAATTCTTAATAGTTTCTGAATAAGGGGCTCTGTGTTTTCACAAACTAAAATTGGCATGCTAGACCCCACCCAGTTATGTAGCCAGTCCTGAGTTCCATTAAGTGTTTGGAATAGCACCTATGCCACCCTAACTATTTTCATGAAAACCCTCTTTCCTTTTATTTGCAATAGTAATGTTCAATGATATTTTTCTCATGGGGCTGGAGCCACTCATTCTAATTAGCTTTTTCCTCACTATTACAGACAAATAGTAGTAGATCAGTACTACCAGGATAACTTTTGTGACCAGCGTTGCACCAAATTGGAGACCAGAGAATGCAACTGGCAAATGTGTCCTATCAACTGCCTGCTGGGAGATTATGGACCATGGTCAGACTGTGACCCTTGTGTTGAAAAACAGGTAGGTGACTCACAGGCATATCCAGGAAATCTGAATCACAATAAAATACTTCAATTCTTTGGCAGCCTTAACAATCATAGAAATGTAAAATATTTCTGAAAATAAATCGCTCCAGCTTCCACTGAGAGAAAATTACTTTTAGTAATGTTGGCAGAGTGGTGTTTCATTTGACGCGCATTACTGTCACATGAACGCCAAAAGGAAATTCTCCTCCAGTATCGTAGTGGACCAGCTCTGCATTCCATGCCTGTCCCTTGTGAGAACTCAGAAAAGCAAAATCAAGTGCTAGAAAAGAGGAATTTCAGTGCAAGGTTTAAAACAAGGCGGAAATTAAGGAAATTTATTTTAAAAAGGCTTCATTCCTTGCCTTTTCTCTGAATCTCCTCTCCCCATGGGAAAGTTGTCAACTTGTTTGCCAACTTGTTTGCTGTTCCCAGCTACAATGTTTACCCACATCATGCTGATTCCCGTAAGGGTGTTGGTCCAGGTAAACCCGGGTCAGTTCACAGGCTTAGTATTCACACCTTAAGGAAGAAAAAGAAGCTCATCTGGGAGCACCCAGTCCATGCAGGAAACTGCTCTAAGCCCTTTACATATCACCTATTCAATTGTCTCATCCTATTGTGTCTACCATTTTACAGATGAGGAAGTTACAGCTCATTAGTGATTAAGTATTTTGTCCAAGCAAACACCACTAATTCTTGGAAAGGACACATTTAGAACTTGGGATTTTCTGACTTCAAAGTCAATCCTTTTCAGTTTTGCCATATTCCTATCCTTCCTTGATTCTTCATTTTACTACTACACGCCTGTTAAAATGTAGAGAATATGCCAAGCTTGGTTTCCATGGTAACTTCCATATGCAAAAGAATCTCAAAATCCTTTCACAATATCCCTTCATAGTTTCTTTGAGATATAGAGGGACTATTATTGTTGCCAGAAAAACTTACTGCCCTCAGGAGACTCAGTAAATATTTGTACATTGATTTTGATTTAATTTAGAATCATATGATTTCCAAATTAGAAGAGGTCTTCCTCATTTTACAGGTTGGGAAATTGAGGACCAGAGAGGTGGTCATTCCTCTAATGATTCACAATAATTGCACTGGAAGAATCATTAGTAAAATAGGTCACACCAACACTGGGATTGAGAAGCTCAATTTTCTTAGACACATTTTGGCCTTGACCTTACTTCAGATTTACTCTTATGTCTCTCCTTTCCTTTCAGTTTAAGGTTAGATCTATCTTGCGCCCGAGTCAGTTTGGGGGACAACCATGTACAGAGCCTCTGGTGACCTTTCAACCATGCATTCCATCTAAGCTCTGCAAAATCGAAGAGGTTGATTGCAAGAATAAATTCCGCTGTGACAGTGGTAATGTACTTTGGTAATATGTTCAGGCTCCACTAAAAATAACTTGACTAATCAGTTATTCCAATTGACTACCACTAACAGCATAGTAGAGAAATTCCACCACAGTTTAAAGCATAAGGTGGAGAAAAAAATTATGCTACCAATTATCAAGGTATTCATGTGTGAAATTACAGCTTTCAAGTTATAATCATCTTGACTGCTTACCTGATTCATTTGCTCATCAAGTGGTGGTGCCCAGGTCCCTACATTGTTATAAAGCAGAAGGAAGAGAGGAGGAGGAGGAAGAAAAGCAGAAAGATGTTTTTAAAATTCTACTATTTTTGAGCACAAATATCTATAATAAAATAAGAAAATGAAAAGAACTGACAGAATAAAAAGATTTTGAATATAGTTTATTAAGGATCAGATTATTAACAGTAGCATATTATGTGAAGGGATGACTAGAGCTAATGTGGCAAATTTTCTTGGTTGGTCCATTAACTGACCCCAAATGTAATTTCAAAAGAGGAGTTCAAAGATGACTTAAATGATGGCAACATCGCCTTCAAGACCAATATGCATTTAGATGCCTAAACACTGGTATTTAAATTGCATTTGATTATAATCAAATATTGAATATACTACTTAATCATATATATTCTCTTGCCAATTAATAGTTCTTCAGTGTGCACCGTACTGAACATTCTAGATCAGAGGTCAGCAAACTTTTTCTGTAAAGTCCAGATCATAAATATTTTAGGCTTCATAAGCCATAGGGTTTCTGTCACAAATACTCAACCCTGCCATTGTAGCACCAAAGCAATTGGGTGCACGTGGTAGTTTACAGACCTCTGGTCTAGTCATTTTGAAGTTATAATAAAGTTACTGTTCAGACATATAAAATACACTTTATTTTTGTGTGTTCTGAAATACACTGAAAAGTAAAGTATTTCTAACTAGATCACAGATTTTAAATTCCATAGAAAATTGATTAGCGATGTTAGATCTAAAATTTTCTCCTTTTCTTGTTTTCTGCTTTCCATTTTTTCAGTCTTTACCAAAATCAGTTAGGAATGCTGGTGTCAAGATTTTCCCTCTGTGGCCCCTGATCCTGAGATATGAGGTGGAATAAGGGTAGAGAGATACACATTATGCCTATATGAATGTGGTCGTGTTTCAGATTGGCAAAAGAGGAAATGTGAGGAAAATCTTGATGGCAATGGCTGAGGGGAATACAGACCTGTGAGTTGCTTCCAAAATATTAGAACCAAGATTAAGAAATGAAGTCCAAATATATGAAACTTTAAAAATGGTTTTCTAATAAATATGAAGGACTCCTTTATTCAATAAATGATCAACTTTGAGATTCATTACCAAACAGCTTTTTTAGGCCAAAAATATTCACAAGTCTGAGAAAGCTTTGGATAAATCCATCAACCCACCCATTCATAATGAGCTATTTTAGGAAAGTTAGTGGTGTAAGCACAGTTGATCTCCAATTCATCAGCAATATGTCCGTAGATGTTGCTAAAACACTGAACTACTGAAATACATCTGAAATGGTTGGTAAATAGGTACTACTCTGAGTTCTCTGAGTAGCCTCTGTCCTGCTGCCCAGACACTTTTCCAGGAACCCATAGATTTTTCCATGGCCAACGGGCTAATCCTTGACACAGCTGTGGTTGGCATCCATTCTGATTGGGTGGCATATTGGTTGTTAAATATTCCATTGAAGATAATATACTCCTGAGCTCTCCTTAAAAATCCACCAATGCCACTTTCAAAGAGAGTAGGAGATTAGATGGACCATGATTTGTCTGACTCAGCATGATGAGTGACCTTGAATCAACAAAGAACTGTCTATCCTAAACACATCCATCCTCATCCCTTTCCTCCCTCATGATTGCCATCTGGAGTTCCCCAAGAGTTCCTAAAACTTAATATATTATTTTAATGTATCCATGGATCTTTGAGAATTACCTATGAGGTGAATATCCATGCATCATGCCAACTCCTCTCTCAAAGTCCTAGTTTTAAGTATAGAAGACTATAGAATTTGCAGCTGGTTATAAAAATAATATGCCATTGCAGTACACAAATCAGTTTAATAGGTTGGAAAAACATGCTATTTCTAAATGATTACATAACTTCAAATGTGCATGTGCTGGCTAAAGCATGCTAACTTCTGCAAATCTTGCATTATCCAAAGTGCCCTTCACCTTTCACATCCCTTCTTTGGTTTGGTATATATTTATGGCTTGCAGTATTTCTCCCCTTGAGCTTCCTTTTCCAATGAGTTTCCATAGCCTGGAACCATTCTTAGCTGTGTCCCATCAGGACTGTCACTCATGCCATCCACTCCTAAACATCACTCAAGAGGTGTCTTCTTCCCTTCATTCCTACCCTTGCCAATAGGCTTTCCCAATATCCCTAGAAATATCAAATGGATAGAATTTCCTCACAAAACCATGCTAATGGGAACTGCACCATGCATATGCACCAGTACCTCTGTCTGGTAAAATGTGTATGCAACCATATCAAAAATTAGCTTTTGCATAAATTTCAAGTGCTAATTTCAAAACCTTTGAAAAATGTAATATATGTCCATTTTAAAAGAAATTCTCTATTTCAAACTAAACTACCCATTCTGTTCTGCCTGGAAAAAAAAAACAAACTAAAAACTACAGCATTATACTGTTTCAAAACAGATCACCTTTCAGGTTGTATCTTAGGATTGACAGAAATTTAATTTTATCTGTATTTCTAGTCTTGTATAATAATGGCACTCATCATTATAATTCTTTATAATAATGGTCCAGATGCAATGCAAGACCTTGACTATCAGAGGAAGACTTCATTATGTTTGTTATACTCCACCTTCTAAGTGAAGATTGTTAGCAAAAAGAATTGAAACTAAGCACTTTCTGCAGAACCCTCCATTAATAAAAAAATTTAATTCTGCAGAATACCCAATTTACCCCAGTATTTCAGTTAGTCAAAATAGTCTGCATAACTGTAGTGAGAAGCTTATCACAACTTCAAATAGTCAACTAGATGACCTTGAATAAAACTTTTAACAATTGTCACGTGAGATCCGACCTAATGGCACAGATGCCAGCATCCTTGGTTACAGGAAAGAGGGGAAAGGGAAGGGGATTTGGTTCGTTGCGCATAAGGCACTTCAATTTCCATAATTTATAGTGACACACTGATTCCAGGGATCCTTATCAAACAGCAAGTCAAAAAGAGAAGGGAATTATCTGAGTAGGTGGAGTTTGTACCATTTTCTATATTCACACACTTAATCTGCTATCTACTGTTAGCATCTAGGCATTTAACTTGTCCCTCAAAATTAAATATAGAGAATTATGTATCATAAAATAATTATATATAGTGAATAAGTACACTAAAATACATAGTAATTATGTATAGTAAAATAATGATTTATAGTAGAAATTATTTATAGTGAAATGCACATGTCATAAGTGTATATTTTGATTTTGACAAATGTATATAACCATGTAAATAAACAAAACCCCAAACAAGATTGAGATTATTTCCACATATCCAGAAGATTCTCTCTTTCCCATTTCTTGTTCCTGAAATTAATGTAAAAGAATCACACAACATGATTCTCATATGTCTGGCTTCTTTTGCTCAACATAATATTTTTGAGATTTATCCATGTTATGTGTATAAGAAGATATATGTCTGTATATGTGTGTATAATTAGTTTCTTGAATTAAAACAATGATCTTGATTCT
The DNA here is from genome assembly GCA_029593785.1 of Cabassous unicinctus. Lineage (NCBI taxonomy): Eukaryota > Metazoa > Chordata > Mammalia > Cingulata > Chlamyphoridae > Cabassous > Cabassous unicinctus. The sequence goes on along the minus strand of JAQZBX010006050.1, from coordinate 46,059 downwards.
CCTATACTGGATTAAATGCTGAACCTACTGTTAATTTCTCTTATAGAACATGATCTCTGCTGCAAGCTGTAAAGGGAATGGGATTCTAGCTCTTTTTTTAAAAGACAATTAGCCCAATAGTAACTAAATAATGTTAAGGTGACTCTTGTAATCTGAAAAAAAAAAAAAAAACAGTGGAAATATCAGTTTTTCACTCTGCTTTCATATGTTTCTAAATCCTTATTTAAAACTTTACCTTGAAATTTAAAGGATTTGTGTTTCAAATTTGCACCCTCTTAAATTCGATATTGTTTGCTTTTCCTCACTAGGCCGCTGCATTGCCAGCAAGCTAGAATGCAATGGAGAGAATGACTGTGGAGACAGTTCAGATGAAAGGGACTGTGGGAGAACAAAGGCAGTATGCCAGCGGACTTATTATCCCATCCCTAGTGTGCAGCTAATGGGAACCGGGTATGTAACTTTTGTTTATCATTTTTGGGAGGAAAGGCATCTCAGAACTCAGGGGTTAGAAGCAGCAGTGAAGCAATGAGACCTTCCACCCTCTTTTTATCCCACCAGCCCTCTCTCTATTACCTGGCTCCCATGCTCAGCTTGCATGTGGCCATGATTCTCACTCTTAGAAAATAATCGAATTTAACATTTTCACATTTACATTGTGTTAGGCAAAGTTATGGGTCTTTCATAAATACTGCCTTCTATAATTCTTACCAATCCTCCCTGACAAGTCTGGAGCAGATTGGGGCAGACTGAGGGGAGACCAGCCAAGAAGCAAGGAGCTGGGATAGATTTCCAGGCTGGGTTAGTAACCACCCAGATATACCAGGAGGAAATGGAGAAAGGGGGTATCAGAAAAGCATGTCTACGATGGTTTAGAAACTCGAAAAACTAGAGAAGCAAAACCAGTCCTTTAGGGTAACAGGCAAGCCTGGAGTTAATAATGAGAGATAAAAACAGAAGGCTTTTTCAATATTCTGGATTCTTTGTTGAATTGTTACATAAAAATTTTATTAAAAAAAAAAAAAACATAAGGAAAGGAGTTAGGCAAACCTAGAAAAGAGGGAATGTCAAAAAACAATAGTGGGTCCTAGGAGATAGGGTGAGCACTGAGAAGGGGTACTGATGCTTAATGTATGCAGAACTTTCAATTAGCTTTAATGTAAATGTGTGGAAATGGATAGAGTTGATGGTTACACATAATAGTAAGTATAACTAACATGGCTGGCTTATAAGTGGGAATGTGGCTGAAATGCATAGTCTAGGGATATAAATGTCAATTGAAAGAAAGCTAGAGAGTAATCCAGGAACTGAATAATATAGTGAACCTGCAGGCAGATGAGGATTGTGGCTAATAACACAAATACAAGAATGAACTAGAACAAATGTATGTCACTATTACAAGGTGGTAAGAAAATAGTGATGCATGGGAAAAATACAATTAATGTAACTTGTGGACAATAGCAGCAATATTGTAATATTCTTGCATCAATGGCAAAGAAGGTACTATATCAACACCAAGTGTCAATAATACAGGGGTATAGAATTTTTCCTTTTGGACTAAGGAAAACTTTCAAAGGTTTACTTGAGCAATGAATATACAACTCTGTGATGAAAGTGAGAGCCACTGAGTGTATACTTTGGATAGAATGTTCTAGGCAAGAGACTGTCTAACACAGTGAACCATGTGGTGGAAGATGGACTGTGGTTAACAGTACAAATATGAGAGTGTTCTCTCATGAACTATAACAAATGTACAATACATGGTGTATTAGTCAGCCAAAGGGGTGCTAATGTGAAATACCAAAAATGGGTTGGTCTTTATAAAGGGTATTTATTTGGGGTAGAAATCCACAGATACCAGGCCATAAAGCGTTATGTTTCTTCTCTCACCACAGTCCATTGCCACGTGTTAGAGTAAGACAGCTGCTGGCGTTTGCCAGGGTTTAGGCTTCTGGGATTCCTCTGTTCCTGGGGCTGCGCTTCTCTCTGGACTTAGCTCCTGTTTCCTCCACAAGGTCAGCTGTAGACGATCAGGCGAACGGCTTGCTTCTCTTCTCCTGGGGCCTTCTTTCCAACATCAAAACTGCTTCTCAAAAGTTTTTTGAGTCAAAAGACTGCTTCAACTCTGTTCTTTGCCTTGCCTTTTATATTCGATTCCCCACCCACCAAGGGGTGGGGCTCAACGCCCTACTGACATGGCCCAGTCAACGCCCTAATCATAACTTAATCGTGCCCAGATTAACAGATCAGTTTACAAGCATGATCCAATTATATTTTTGGAATTCATAGTTACATCAAATTGGCCAACGGTTACACATGTTTTTAATAATAGTGGGTGAATGGAAAAAATATAACAAGTGTATGTTTTAGTGGTAATAGTCCAATCATGTTCTTTCATAATCTGTAGCAAATGTTCCACAACAATGCAAGGTGTTGGTAGAGGGATGATGTGTGGGAATTCTGCACATTATGCATAACTGTTTTGTAAGCTCACAACTTCTCTAATATATATATCAGGGCATGACTAGGGGGTCCAAAACTTCCTCCTACATAGACAACATGATTCATGGGAAGGTCAGTATAGGCAGAGGATCAGATTTGCATTGCCATCTAGTTCTACTTGCTCAATTTACACACCAGGAAACTGACCTCAGTAAAGTAAAATAACCTGTCCAAGTCCACTGATAAATGGTGGAACCAGGATTCAAACCCAAACTTAAAACCCAGGTTATTTCCACTCTTTGATGCTAATTCAAAACATCCACCTTAGAGATGGGAACATACTGGGAGAGACCTTAGGAAACCATGCAACGCTTCTTCCTATCACTGAATAGTGCTCATAAATTCTAATGCTCCTGTTTCAGGAATATCTGATCATGTGTGCATTGGGGGTTTGGCAACGTTTTCCAAAATCACTAGACTGGCCAATGTCTTAGAAACTTTATGAAATATAAATGAAGTCCTTGAAAACCAAACTGAGCCCTGGATGGAAGCCAAAGTAAATCAGTAAAGATACTTTCCTGTGACCTTCCATTCCTAGGATAAGACCTTTCTCTTCAATTTTGGATAGAAGGCAGATGGTTTGCTATAGGCTTCTATTGCTTCATATTGGACTTTTTATTTACGTATTTACTCATGCTGCCAGAGTTACATAATATGAAGCCTTGAATCACCAAAGACAAACAGCAACAAAGTGCAAATACATTTGATTTAGAAAGAAAATCAGAAGATATTGACCAAACTCAGGGATATCAGTAAAATAGAATGGACATTAATCTGGAAGTAAGAGGATATGGGTTCCAGAAGTAGTCCCATGTTAACTCACTACATTACAGCCAAGCCAAGTTATTTAACATCTCAGGGCCTCAGTCTCCTCATCTGGTTCTTGGATGACTACAAGCTGATCTGAGGTTGTGTACTAAGAATTCCTAATTAGGGCTGATTTCAATGAGAGTGCTTTAATGTCACCTTCTTATCAATGTGCAGAAATGGTTTCCTTCTATTTCATTGGAAGGAAACCACAGCTCCAAATCAGCCCCCAATTCCCACTGATAATCACTTTTTCCAATGCTGTGATTAATGAGAGTTGACTTTACAAACTCACCTCTTGCTCAGTTGGTCTAGACTCTAGAGTTACAGATGGGGAGCATCACATGTTATGTGTACTTGGCAGAAACACTGCATGGCCCTCAGCCAAACGGAGCTGTTGTCTCAAGGATTCTCAGAAATGAGCAAAACCTGCTGGCTTGGGGCCGACCAGTTCTCTCTGGCTTTCCCAGGGACTGAGAGTTTTGAAAGCTGTTTCCTGGGCTCTCTACTAATCTGCTGGCCTTAGAATCCGTGTCTTCTCAACATATTTCCATCTACAAAAGGCGGGCTTGCTGAGTGGCTGTCTCTCTTTTTAAATGGTGTCAGTACAAGAGAGACATTAACAGGACATCCCCAAATTCCAACTTTACCAACATCAGTCACCAAGCCCTTAAGCCGAGGCAAAAATCAGGCAATAATAGCATGTTGTTTGACACTGTTTGTTTATTTTTTCTTAAGAAGTACAGGTCAGCCAAAACACAAGTATAATCATATTTTAAAATCTTGAATATATAACTATATAATATGTCATATATATATGTATTAGTCAGCCAAAAGGGTGCTGATGTAAAATACCAGAAATCTGCTGGCTTTTATAAAGGGTATTTATTTGTGGTAGAAGCTTACAGTTACCAGGCTGTGTCTAAGGAGCCATCTCTATTCCTCCTTGTTCTTCTCCTGTGTGTTTACTTCCTGGGCTCCAGCTCAAAACTCCAACCTCCCTTCTCTGTGGTGCAGCTTTCTCTGTGAGTCCTTGCCCATCAAGGGCATGGGAACTCAATGTCCTACTGACGTGGCCCATTCAGAGCCCTAATCATAATTTAATCACACCCAGGTACAGACCAGTTTACAAACATAATTCAATATCTATATTTAGAATTCATAAACAATGCCAAACTGCCATAATATACATACACACATGCACACATATACACATATATAAAAATTTTAATTGTGTTAAAAACTTAGAAAGTATGATACAAAACAAAATTAGATAAATCACCTGAGAAACCTAATGTATTAAAGCCATGGTGCACTCTAAATGTACAATATTTAAAGTCAACTTAAATACCTCAGTGGGATAGGGAAAGAATAGAGCCAAATTTGCTTAGCTCCTAAAAGATTCTTCAGGAATCTGTCCTGGTGGACCCGTCTCCACAAAAACCCTATCTTTAGGCTCTCCATAAGCAGCTGCTACCTTCACAGATTCCTCATCCATGTTATAGCATGTGTCAGTACTTCATTCCATTTTATAGGCAAATAATGTTCCATTGTATGGACATACCACATTTTGTTTACCCATTCATCATTTGATGAATACTTGGATTGTTTCATTATTTGGCTATTATAAATAGTGCTGCTTTGAACATTCATGTGGACATATGTTTTCAATTCTCTTGGGTGTATATGTAGGAGTGGAACTGTTGGGCCATATGGTAACTCTGTTTAACTTTTTGAAGAACTGCAAACCATTTTCCAAGTGGCTGCACCATTTTACATTTCCACCAGCTACATATGATGGTTCCAGTGGCATTTCATGTGATTTTTAACTACATTTCCCCAATGATTCATAATATTGTACATCTTCTTTGGAGAAACATCTCTTCAGATACCTTTTTATTATTATTTGCCTTATATTATTGAATTCAAAGAGTTTTTATATATTCTGTATATAAATCTTTTATCAGATATATGATTTGTAAATATTTTCCCTATCATGTGGGTTTTCATTTGACTTTCTTGTTGGTATACTTGGAAGCACAAAAGTTTTTAATTCTAATGAAATCCAATGCATTTATTTTTTCTTTTGTTGTATGTGCTTTTGGTGTCATAGCTAAGAAGTTTTTGCCAAGCCAATATCTTATATTTTCTTTTGAGTTTTCTAGTTTTAGCGCTTACATTTAGGATTTTGATCCATTGTGGGTTAAATTTTTTGTATGATGTGAAAAAGGGGTCCAACTTCATTCTTTTGCATGTGGATATCCAGTTGTCACAGTGACATTCATTGAAAAGACTGTTTTTCCCCCATTGAATAGTCTTGGCACCCTTATCAAAAATCAATTTACCATATATGCATAATCTTATTTCTGGATTTTCAATTCTATTCCATTGGTCTATATGTCTATCCTCATACCAGTACCACACTATCTTGATTATTGTAGCTTTGAAGTAAGTTTTGAAATCAGGAAGTGTGAGTCTTCTAACTTTGTCTTTCTTTCTCAAGATTGTTTTGGCTTTTCTGGGTCTCTTGCATTTCCACATAAAATTTAGGATCCTCTTGTCAATTTCTGCGAAAAAAAAAAAATGCTGGTATTTGATAGGGATTGTTTGAATCTATAGATCAATTGTGAGAGTATTACCATCTTAACAATATAAACTCTTCCATTCCAGCTATATGGGATGTCGTTCCATTTATTTAGATCTTCTTTAATATCTGTCAACAATGTCTTATAGTTTTCAGGATATAAGTTTTATACTTCTTTTTTTAAATTAATTTCTAAGAATTTTATTGTTTTTGATGCTATTGTAAATAGAATTGTTTTCTTAACTCATTTTGGGGCTGTTCATTCCTATTGTGCAGAAATATATTGATTTTGGTACATTGATCCTTTTGTCCTGCAAGAAACCACTCTTGAACTTAGTTTGCAATTCCTTTAATGAAATTAGTAAACACTTTTCTTCAGTGGCAAATTGAGAGAACTAACATGTATTAAGTTTCTCTTATGGGCCCGGCTCGTCCTGTGCTGGTCCATATTAATCCTTACAGTGACGTAAGGAAGCAATTGTTATCTCCATTTCTCAAATGAGGAAACAAAGATATATACATATATAACATTATACACAATTATATTGGTACAGAATTTGTAAGTATTTATACTAGCCATTAATTTCTTTTTCTCAAGTTCTTTCATTTTCAAACATCATTTTGAATCTTTCAAGTTACGTTTTGTCTTTTTTGACATAAGGATGTTGTGTCCATTGATTAGAGCAAGTGTCTGAATAATTGAAATTTCTCCTTTAAATCTAAATATCTAATAGCAGATCATGGAAGTCTCACATGGTGAACAATGTCTTACCTCCATCCCAAACAGATGAGTCTATTTGTCTTTTCTCACATCTGTGTGTTAGTTGTGAAAGTTGCAGCTTCTGGTAAGGGATGCCTTAGTTACATTTGGCTAATACTGTAGCAGTGTCAGGGAAATAAACAGGGAGATGGTAGATTATTTCTTTTTGTGAACCCTCTACCATCAGTGCAGAAGGGTGTAATCAGATCATTAGGAAGGAGTATGAGAGGCTGTTCCTTCTACTAGTTGGAAATTCCCAGTGATATTTTGTGGAACTATGTTACATGATCTTTGGTAGGTAAAGTTGTCAAATGCTTTTGGATAATACTCTATATTCAACCTCTCCTTTAGAAACTGATAATTTATATTTTTTAAGGCTTTGACAAGATTTGTAGAAAAAAATTCTTATAATGTATTTAATCCAGCATATCCCAAACTTTTTTGACACAAGGCTCCTTTTTTCATAGAATATCTATTCATATGTCATAAGAATTTTGGAAAATATTAGTTAAGTTTTTCATCTACTACAAAACAAGTTCTTAGCTATGAGATTCAGGCCAAGTTAACTATTCTTTCTGTGGCTCGATTTCTTCATTTGTAAAATGGGTATAATAATTGCATCTACATCATTATAGTTATTATAAATATTAATTAATTTAATATTTATAGAGCACTTAAAACTGTTCTTGTATAGTATGTAAACATATAGTAAATAAAATATATTAAATGTTATTATTACAGTTAATAAAAATAATATTATTGCAGTACTATTAAAGTGTTACTGTTATTATTTCATTATTAGCTTTATATAAGAATTACTTTACTGTATCAGACTGAAAGTCAAGGTCCCCAAATGGCATTTATTTCATAATTTGCTTCCAAAGTTTGTATTGGCTTTGTTAGTCATGAAATAATTATGAACCTGCATTTTTATTTCATGTTAAAAGCCCAGAACAATTAAGTGAGTGGAATAGGAAGAATCTAAACAGAACCAGGAGCCTCAAGTTTGGTTTCCAGCCCTCTTTTGGTGCCTCACCATTGCCTAGAAAACAAGTGTTTTCCTTCTAAGCATTTGTCATGAGTCAAAAGTGTTTAGGAGAAGAATTTCTTCTATATAACTGCCATAAATGGTAAAGATTGCTCTGCATCTACTGAATTCTTGAAAAATAATTTGTTTCTAGATTTCATTTTCTGGCAGGAGAGTCCAGAGGAGAAGTCCTTGATAACTCTTTCACTGGAGGAATATGTAAAACTGCCAAAAGCAGTAGAGCAAGTAATCCATACCGTGTTCCAGCCAATCTGGAAGATGTCAACTTCGAGGTATGACAACCTGTCATGGCAGTACCCCAGTGCCAATGGTGATGATAAGCTAAATTTCTGATGAAAAATTAATGATGACTGGTGAAAAAGTGACAGAATAAAAAAGTAATGAATATTTTATTTCAATCACATATTATGTGTTGGTATTTAGTCCTTCTAAAACTCAATGAAATCAGTGTTCATAAGTTTACAGAAGAAGAAACTGAGGTAACTAATTTGCCCAAAGTATAACAACAAGTAAATGGTGGATTAGAGATTCGAGCCCAAGTTTCTCTGACTCCAGAGCCCGTGTTTCTTCACTGCATGCTCAGCCATAGCAAACTTTCCTCACAAGAGTAAATGGTTCAATTTATTCCAAATTTTCTACTGCCATAGCTGATTCTTTTAGGTAACTATGAAATTTAGATATTAAAAATGTCTTGCTCCAAAGAAATCTCAGGATGAATCTAAAGATTATGAGGTAGTTCTGCTTCCCTTCCTTTTTATTTCATTGTTGATTTGTTTTGTTGTTTGTTTTCATAAGTGTTGATATGCAACATGCTCCCAGAATCTAGCCCAGTATCGTACACAGGAAAAATATTCCATACTTATTGGACAAAATTGAATAATATATTTCTTTTAATTTGTGATAAAGGAAAGAGGAAGGACATGGCTGTAATGGTGACATCTATGCATGCTAATCTGACATGCTAGAGAGAATTTCAGAAGGTTTAGTGATTTCTTATGGGTAGTATGATTTCAGCAGGAAGTCATTTAACCCTTCTTATAAAAAGCTCTTTATTTATGTATAAATGCAGGTATTTTCTAATTTAATAATCTCAATTTACAGTCCTCTAACATAGAGTCGTGGGTGATGGAGAATGCCTATCAGGTGCAAATATGAAATGCAAACACTTCTGGGAAGACTAACCTGAGAAGTTCCATCTCTGCCTGGAGGTAGAGGTGAAAAGAGTAACATTAAAGAAACTGCCACTATCTCCCCATAGATCCAGAAGTTGTTAACTCCAGAGGCACCGCCACCACCAGGGGTGGTGGAAGAGATCTTGATGGTGTCCTCAAAAGGAAATCAGAAGATATTTTTTCCAAAGAAGCAAATATCACAAATTCTCATAATAATGACTCTTAAGATGTATTGACTAGGCTTTGTAGACAGACATAAAACCAAAACATTCCACATATAATATTGTTCTGAGGGAGGATGTTTTCTAGCTCCTAAATGACCAATCCACAAGTTTACTTTTAAAGTACAATAATTTTCCAAGAAACATATTGCCTACATTCTCAGTAAGCATCTATTTAATGCAGTTTTACCAGCAACAATTGTTAACTTCAGCACATGAGATTAGGGCAAATTTGGACTTAGCTAACCGTATTACACGTATCTAATACTTTGGAGTTTTCAAAGTACTTCCATATAGTAATTCCTAAAAAACCTCCCCAGATATGTAGAAAATGAATTATACCTTTTTTAAAAATAAGGAGATTTAGGCTCATCCAGACTAAACATTTTTCTTAGTTATACAGCAGATAAGTGGCATAGCAGAATTAGAACTCCTGACTCTTGGCTCCTAGTCCAGTGCTTACTGTGCCAGATCGGATCTTGATAATAATCTCAAGAAAGACATTAACTGTGTGCAATGGATGCAAGTCTGAGCACCTTTCATAAACTGTGATTTAAAAGGTATCAATCATAAAGTCCATCAGTGGTGTGCTGGAACCTGATTTTACCAGCTTGCAAGAGCCAATTGTTAAATTTTCAGCAATTCTGCAAGCCAAGTGTTAAACACAGCTATTATTAAAAATTAAATATCTAATCTTACCATTAAATAAATTATATTGAAAGCAAGGGTAATGATTGCCCAAAATTTATCACTTAATTATTTTGCTATGTTTTACCATTATCCTGCATCTACATGTTGGAAATAATGATGTGCTATTGTGTATCTCTTCCCAAGTTTGCATTCAGGGCAATCACGTAGAAAGAGACAAATTGTACAAATCAGGACTCTCCCACCCTACCCTAGAGATATGGTTATTAAACATTTACCGGCAGACCACTGGAATCCACCCACATATCTTGGTAACTAGAGCCTGCCTGGCAAGTTACATCAAGAAATACAGCTTGAAAGTCCTCATTAAGATTGAAGTGGACTCATTTCATTATATATTAAAGTAACTCTAAAACTTGTGCAGTCTTAAGAAGCTGATCTCTATAATATGTCATTGAGTTTTAGCTAATATTCAACTGCTGAGGAAGGCCATGGTGATATTTTTTCAAAGATCTGGAAATAACCTGACTCAAGATCTCAAGCTATTGGTTTACTTTTCACTGATTTCTATAATACTTTATTAATGACTTTAGCAGGCAGCTGTGCAAATCTAAGCTATACCTTATTGAAAACAATAGAGGAGAGAAAATTTAGAAGGCATCTGACTTCCCTTTGCCTTTAGTATTGGAGCTTATTAAGACAGATGAAACAATGTGCTGGCTGGAATACAAAGAATATAAAAACTCACGAAGATTGAGGAAGGGAATGCAATTGAACAGGAAGTCAGAATAGAAAGGCACAGGTATTCTACAGGACAAGCGATAGAACACAGAGTAGAAACCAGGTTGAGAGTCTTATAAGTCAGGATAGGTTAGATTATGCTGCAATAACAATTCCAAGATGTCAGTAAAACAACAAATGTTTATCTCTCTCTCATACTACATGTCCAATGCAAGTTAACAAGGGGAACTCTGCTTGCTCATAGTACTCATCAGAAACCCAGAAATTGTTTATGAGACTTTATCTTGCCTCATACTTCCATGATCAATTTCCAAAAGAAAGCATATGTGGAAAATTGTCCATCTGTTCTTAAAGTTTTTACCCAGAAAAGGAGATATCACACTCACATTTCTTTGGACAAAGTGATTCCCATTTCCAAAGGGACTCAGGAAGTACAACCAGAAAAAGTAAAGACCAGAATGTTGGTGAACAAACACAAGGGCCAAACAGGGTAGACAACCTTGGGGGCTTTGGTAGCAAGCAACAGGGACCCAATCACAGCAACCATGATCCAGTTTCTTTAAAAAGTCTGACAGTTGTAAAGCAAGAAAATAAGTTGTGACTTGGTCATAAAGAACAAGCCCAGTTACTAGAACTGTGATCTCAGGCATGAGGATGCATTTGAGCTATCTCCTGGCAAGGCCCAGGCTCATCCGGGAACCAGGACCCTGACTGAATCTATATATGGAGATGGAAAGAAAAGAGCTGTGGAATGAGGTCAAGAGGTCCATCAAGTCAACAACTGAGTCCTTAGCCATGACTCTATCTCTGCAATTACTGCATAAAATACAACTGGCACCCATTGTGGTTTTTATTTTTTTTTATTTTTTGATCTCCTCAATGTTTTGTGTTTTGTGTGGGAAACTTCAAAGGAGGTCACATTAACAGTAACACCAGAATTCTGCCCCTAAATGCAGAACTCAATCCCCTTAAGGCTTCTGCACAGAACCCCTAGCTGTACACTCAGGAATCCTCCTCTATTTTCCTTGGTGCCACTGCTTTGCCACTGGGTCCCTCTTAAGCATTTGCCATCACCAGCAAACTGCAGAACATGGTTACCACTAGACTTCCATACTTACAATATACTGACCTAGCCCTAGATGCTTCCTCTTGCCGGATCCCAAAGCCTAGCTATGCAATCTTTCATGTCCTCCCTAAATACTGCATGCAATTCGCAACTTCAGGTTCTGTCTCTAAACTTACCACCACAGAAAATAGATGCCACCATGTCCCCTTCATTCAGTTTCTCTTAACTCTTTCTTGCCTATCCCTACAAAACAAAACAAAAATTCACATCAATCTCCCTTCTTCAAATACAGAAGCAAAAGTGTCAAGGTATATCAAGCCCCAGGAGGTTACCAGCCCAACAGGTCGAAGGATAGTCAGACACTGAATCCCAGGTTGGGTTCAATTGGGGCTTTACTAATGATATGTAAAAAAGGAACTAATCCCACCTTTTTGATCAATATCTCTTATTGTAGAAATCTAGGAAAAAGGAATTTATAAGAGCCATGCTGCTCTTCCTTACACACCACTAAAAGAACTCATCTTCCTCCTTTCAAAAGTCACCTGTGCTATCTGTATTCCCTCTTGTAGAAAAGCATTCCTCTCATCCATCTCCCCCACCCCCATCTATATTTATTCCATCTATTTGGTCAAGTTCTGTTGATTCTGATGACTCCAAATATTTTTCAAATTCACCAATTTCTCTCCAGTCCCAGCAAGACTATCACTCTCCTAGATCAGGTCATCGTCATACCTGACCTGGCTTATTGCAACAGTTTTTAAACTGCTCTCCTTGCCTCCACCTCAGTTAACAATAATTAAGGTGACCTTTGTAAAACACAAAAGTGATGTTGTATTTTGAATGAATGGATCATTCATTCAATTAATATTCATTAAGAACTTACTATATTTTAAATCCTGACTTTAAAATTCAATTCAAATACTTTAGCAAGGCCTAAAACCTGGCCCCTGTTTCCAGTTCCAATCCATTATCTCCCCACTGCCTCCCCCCTCTGTTAACTTTGCCCTTCCGCCATGCCCATATACACAATTAGATTTGCCTTGAGTCTCTGTTCAGGCTGCTTAATCTCCCTTCCTAATTTGCTAACAACTTTTTCTTTAAGATGACACATCTTTTCTCATGTGAGGGCTAATTAAAAAAACACGAAGTATTTGTAGTCTGACTTTTTTTAAAGAAATGGTAAAAAATTCTCTGCAATTAAATTTAGGTATATTATATTATTTCACTATTACCAAAGAGCATCGTTTTGTGGATATTTTAAAAACTAACTAGCTTGCACTGCAAGATCCGGAAATAACATTGACCTTTTGACTGTATTTTACTGTTGAGCAAGATTCATTTGAAGCTGGACATTTTTATCCTCCTCTGACTAGTTGTGCAAGCTATTTAATTGTGACATGTGGTTTGTCTTGTCATGTACTTTAATATTGACTAATTTAAAACAGGAAGAGATTTTTTTCCGTTGTAAATCAGACAAGCACCTTTAACATAAAGAAGTACTCTTCAATTTATTTTGAAAAAAAATTTTAATCCACCCACTATTCCCTTCTTACCAGCATAAACATAAAAGGAGTTTAACTTGTAATTAGAAAATATCTAGCTCCAGTTGTAGTATTAGTCAAACCCAATAGCTGTTATTTCCTCTTCTAACCAGATCAAGTCAATGAAGATTCAAAGTTATCCGCCAAGCAGACCCAAATGAGTGAGTGTCCTTTGTCTCTCAGACATGAGCAGTAGAATGCTGAAGCCCAAGATCTGAATAAAGCTAACGAGGTAGAGATGGAACCAGAGTAGAGCTAGACGATATCTGGCCATTTTCTGGAAGTCAGTTTTCTGAAAAGCACCTTGAATTAGATTACAAACTGCATCAAAGACATGGGCAGACTAAAAATAGTCCACACTGTTCATCATCCCCTTAAGTCTGAGCTTAGGTGTCATCTCATTGACGGGAACTTTCGGGATATTGCCTCTTTGAGTTTTCTGGTTATCTGTGGTATCCCTTTGCAGCACGACACTAACCATATATATTGAATTGAGTGCCTCTGGTCATCTCTTTCTTATGCAGACTATTAACTCCCTGAGGACAGGGGCTAACATTATTCTTCATTCTCTAATAAAATGGGTCCTCAAAATATATTTGTTAAATGCATAAACATGAATTGGTCATTGCTTTAGATATCTACAAGTAACTCCAATATTTTCTAAGTTAGGTTTTATTTCATATGGATTTGTCTCCAGGTAGAAATTAAAGAAGATGATTTGGAAACTGAATTCTACAAGGATTTAATTCATCTTCAAAATGATGAAAATCGGAAATCTTCAGTTTTGAACCAACAGGACCACTCTCTGAATATACCAATTTTCTATTCCTCAAAGAAAAAACAAAGAGTCACCAAAAATTCTGCCTTCAAACAAGCCATTCAAGCTTCTCACAAAAAGGTAATATGAATATTTCCTGATCTTTTTATTCTTTCTTGAATATTAATTCCAGTTCTGTAATGATGCTATGAGAAGGGCAGAGTTTTGACATCAGATCAGTAGGATTTCTAACACAATTGAGTAGTTTCACATTTTTTTGTTGTTGTTATCTTACACTTCAATAATTATATAGGTAATATGTATAATGATGCCTTTTCACATGCATTTGGCTGTGTTTATATTGTATTCCCTTTATTTTCACTTTTCTTTGTCATATTGTTTGAGGTGTATTTCTTTTGAACTACATGTAACAAGACTTTCATTTTTCAATGTAATCTGACAGTCTCAGGCTTTTGCTAGAGAAATTCTAGCCAACTTACATTTAGTATTCTCAAGGAAATACTTGATCCTATTCCATCCATATTATTTTACTTTTCTTACTCTTTTCACTTTGTTGCTGTTTCCTCATTTCCTTACTTTTGTTGTCGTGTTTCTATTTATTCCCTTTTGTCCTTTGGGTCATTTTGGAAGTTCTACTATTCTTTTAAATTCTGCTTTCAGTTACCTTTCTCTTAACAAGTGTAATTAAACCTATGATTTTATTTTATTATATTACTTGAAATATCTATAGCCCCTGCCAAAAGATGTTTTACTTACCTAGTCCCCACATCCCATCCTCACTACCTCCTTGAGAACATGTTTGCTTCTCACTCCCCCATCACTATCATCACAGACTTCCAACCTCAGTTTTATTGAATTAGTTAAAAACCTTTGAGTGCCAAACTATTCCTAAGCATTGTTTTATGTTTGTTTATATATATATTTATATTTATGTTAGTTTGTATTTTCATTCTGATTCTTGTCTTCTCTATTTAAAAATGCCTCATGTAACACTTATAAATTCCAAGTTCATAGCCCATATTTTATATTTGTGTGATATTTTATATGTACATACACACACACATATATATATGTTTATACACATTTATTCATCATCATTTCCACTTCTCTTCCCTTCACTTTCTTGAAATCCCTGTTCTTATTCCATTGTAGTTGAATCTTTCTTGGTCTTCAAGTAGTGAACAAGATACCACAAGCTTAAAAACCAATCCAAGCTCTTTAGCAGTTCTTAATGCTGTATTTATTTTGTCAGCCACATTTGTTGAGCAGATAATCAGTTTCAAAATCAAAATACCAGCTAACACTGAGGAAGCTCCTGTGCTTTTCTGGTTTACTTTACAAAATTGAAACCCCAAAAAGATGATTAAACTAAAGCAAGAACTCACAAATTGTTGAAATAGATTATATGTAGTTTAATAATCTACTGTAAAACAATTTTTGAGCCTAAAAGAGCCAGTTCTAGCCATCAGGCACTGCCAAGTTGAACACCACTGAGGGGCTTGTGCTTAGTTGAGTTACCAAAGTTTAATTTGTATTTTCCATGATTTCATTTTTAAACACTCTGGCAAGTTCTAAACCTCCCATAAAGGGCATTTGAGATACTTAGGGAGTGAGAGTGTTTCTAACTAAAAGCACAAGCTCTCCTACTTACAAAAGTTACGGTTCAATGATGAAATTGAAGAATTAAACTTAACAATAGAAGTAATGGGCACATTAAAATGTATGCTCCAGAAAGACATGAACTTTGTCTGCTGTGCTCACTTCTGTCTCTACAGCCTCTGGGATAGTTAAGCAATATCTGTGAAGGCAAGAGGAAAGAAGGAGGAAGGGAAGGAGGAGGGAGGGAGGGAAGAAGGGAAAAGATTAAATTAAGGCTCTTTTCAATCTTTGTGAATATTTTTTTCTTTTGTGTTAGCCATCGTTTTATGGCATAATCATAGCATACAGGAAGATGTCTGCTCAATAACGTATAGCTACATTAAAGTTCTTTGTGAAAATATGTTCCTCACTCCATTGTTATTACTCAACCACTACAATTTGCTAAAATGGACAGCTCAAGTGAAGTATATAATTTTTAAAATAAAACTGTATGCATGGTTACACTAAAAAAATCAATTGCTATGTACAAGGACAATCAAATAGAATGAGATTTTAGGCATAATACCAGCCATCTAATCCTAAAGTAACCTGATATAACAAGAAATGATAAAATAAAATAAAAAATACTCAAGCAATTATTTCCTCATATGAAGAAAGATAATACTAATATTTTTGTTTTATTTTACCACCTAAGTAATTTAGAATCATTGCATTTTGGAGTTGAAATGCGTGTGAAATATAACCTGGTACATAGCCCTCATCTCATGTGAAAACTAAGGTTAGAGTAATTAAATGCTTTGTATCAGTGACAAAGCTTGAATCTTAGTTGCATAACTCCAAGATGAAAATTTCCACAATCCTTTTTCAGTTATTTGCATTCTCTAGGCCTTCTAATAAAATCTCAGTAGGAATGCAGCCATGATTGGCAATTGAGAGAGAAAGATTTAGGTTTCTGATAATCAACCTCCTCTTTAGGTAAAATATATTTGTCCTTCTCAGTAACACTGTTTCATTGTTAAGATAATCTTATCTGTTAAGCACTTTGAACATCTCAGGAAAAGGTACTGGAAAGTAAAATAAGAATTATAATTTTGTGAGAATATGCAATAGAGTTAAAAATTGTTGTAATAATAAGGTAGGGATGAAACTAATGATAAATCAATGACATTTAAATGCTTGATACCTGAACTTTTCATTACTTTTAATCATCATTTTTTTATTCTTTTCTTCTCTTCCATTTAGGATTCTAGTTTTATTAGGATCCATAAAGTGATAAAAACTTTAAACTTCACAATGAAAACAAAAGATCTGCAGCTTTCTGATGTCTTTTTGAAAGCACTTAACCATCTGCCTCTGGAGTACAACTCTGCTTTGTATAGCCGGATATTTGATGATTTTGGGACCCACTATTTCACCTCTGGCTCCCTAGGGGGTGTGTATGACCTCCTCTATCAGTACAGCAGTGAGGAACTAAAGAACTCAGGTAGGTTTTCATTAGCCCTCACTTTCTTTAACTGGCACGATGGCGTGTGGTACATCTTCTATCATTTTAATTATTGTTATTTATTGACTTTATTTAAACCTTGCTTTTTTCCAGCATAATATGAAGAAACACCAAAAACATACACACTCAAGTAAATAATATAAAAGTATAAAATTAGGACCAAAAAAGAAAGAAAAAATAAATATGCTTAGCCTCTGCGGTTGGACGTCAGATTGGTATCTGTGTTTCCTAATCTGGGAATATCGTAAGCTTCACAGCACTGGTTACCTAGAAAGGAGCATGTCCATATCTCTAAATTCTAAAAGGCAATTTGCTAAAAGCATTTTTATTGAAGACAATAATTTTATAGAATAATTTTGCAGCAACTGTAATCGTCTGTTTCTTTTAGCAATTTTTAACTCAAAGCCAAGGACATAAAATGTACGAACAATTGAGTTGAAAAAGGGCTAAGTTATTGTGGGCCAGACATGCACCTACTTGTGATAAAACTTAAAACCAGAAGAGAAGCACTTTTATTTGAAGAAAGGTTGCAACTTTAGTCTTGAGAACTAATCAGTGATAACAACATGAACTAAAAATACCTTGGTTCCTAAAGTATTATTTTAGATTGCCAATATTAGAGCACCTTTAGATAAATTTGTTTTCTGGCTCCTGTGTCACAGGACACAGGGTCTTTGTGATGATTTTATCATGTGTCTGTTGAGCAAATTGTATAATAACTGGAACCCAATTCACCAACTTCCCCAATAAACCAGAATTATTGTTCGTTCAACTTTTATGCAAAAGAAACCATTAGTTTATTTTAAAAGATAACATCAAGTCTGCACTGAGGTCAATAGTTTCAATCCCTCCATTCTTATATCTCAATATGACAGCTCCTAATGTCTAATATGGCTGCGCCAAGTCCTGTCAAACTTGAAGTCAGCAATCGTTCCCCATAACCTGTGTGCTAAGAGAAAATATGGGATAAATACCTTGGAGAATGATTTTCAGTAAGAACGTTTTAAAATTGTTTCCCTGACATGTTCACTGGAATCTAAAAGATTTGCTATGTGAATGGCTTTCCACATCGTCTGCCTCTTATGTTTCATCTCAGTTGTTGTCCTTTCCACTGGAGCAATGCATGCATGAGAAATTTGATGCCTTCAGAGAAAAGCATCAACATGAATGTTGAGGGAGAAAAATGTTCGGAGAAACCTCTGGCCCTTGAGTTAATTTCATCTGGCCCTTGGGATGAAATTATTCTGGTCACTTCTACTATAGCCCAGAGAATAAATTTCCTACTTGATGAGCTAAACTCATAATAGATTCAGAGTTAAGCTTTTAAATGCTTAAAGACCAGTTCAGTTAATGAACTGTAAGAATCTTTAATCAACCACACAGCATTTTAATAATTGAAGTCCCATAACCAAAATGAAGACTGATGAGTGAGACTTTCCTATTGAAGTAGTCTCACCTTCCATTTCCTCTATAAATAAAGGTAGAGAGCTTGAGAAGTGTTAAAATTATAAAACCATACACACACATACATACATATACATATGCACATGCATACACACACTACACATTTATAAATGCCATACAAACATGCTTGCTATATATGCATATGTCTGTATTTGTATGTGTGCATATATACATTTCTTTGAGTCACATTAATATATTGATGCACAATTTAAATTGTTGTTAACACAGCTAGATAGAAACAAATCTCAAGAAAATGAAATTCTGCAAGGGGTGTGCTTACCTCTTTTTGCCTACTCTCTAGATGAATATATATCCTGGTTTCTTCCATTTTTCTCCCTTTCTATCCCTTCTCTCTTTATTTAGCTATACCATGGAACTAGAGTATATTTTTAGCTTTATATGTATATATATTATATATATTTAAAGATTTATTTGATTTATTTATTTCTCCCCATCCCCTTGTTGTTTGCACTTGCTGTGTCTGTTCGTCTTCCTTGTTTCTTTAGGAGGCACCAGGAACTGAACCCGGGACCTCCAATGTAAGAGGGAGGTGCCTAATTGCTTGAGCCACCTCTGCTCCCTCCTTTGCTGTGTCACTCATGTTCTTCTTCTTGTGTCTCTTGTTGTGTCATCTTCTTGCATCAGCTCACTGCAGCTGCCCCTTGCACCAGCTCTCTGTCTTCTTTAGAAGGCACCAGCAGCCAAACCAGGGACCTCCCATATGGTAGGCAGGAGCTCAATAGCTTGAGCCACATCTGCTTCCCACTTTTTATATTCTTCATTCAATAAGAATTATATTTATTGTCATTCATTTTCAAAAACTGACTTGAATATTTTTTATTTCTTTCTTTCCTTCAAGAAGGACAAAACAATATTAAATAGCTTTTTGTTCACAGCCTTTGATTTAGTCCTCTATTGTTCAATGTCCCATTGTCCATTTAAACCCTGAATAAAAGTTGGAATTGCTTTAGTGTGCAAGGTGAAAAGAATTTCAGGAGTACAATGAAAACATTAAGCAATGAAAATGTCATAATGTGCAAAAAGAGAAATTAAAGTCCTTTTGTTGGGAAGTCATTTTCTATTCTGAATTGGAGGTGAAAAATTGTTTTCCCCATTATTTATCAAGATTACATTTTCTGGCTAACATTATTGACCTAGGCTCAAAGTAGCTGAGGACATTACTGCACTACCCATACCTGTGCCTCAGCAGAGGGATGTTCAGGTGTGAGAAGCTGAGGGCTGCAGCATCAAGCAGCTATTTAGTTAATAAGGGTACAGGTTGGTCAACAATCTTCAGGGAATGCTGCAAGGAAGAATAGGCTTGTGTAGAAGCTTGTTGATAAAGACCTGATATTTGAATCACTGCATGGCCAATGCCACAGCTCATAAGCAGGATTCATCATTCAAATCTTCAAGGAGTCCTTTATAATCCCTAGAAAATGAAATCAAGTTGCATGGATTTCGGTATATCAATTTAATTTTCACTTATACATAATAAAAGCCTAATGAGAGAGGATTGTAGGAAGATGGTTGAGTAGGAAGCTCCAGGATTCAGTCCTTCCACCAGAACAACTATTAAACAGGCAGGAACTGCCTGAACCAACTATTTTGAAGAAGCAGAGTCCAGTAGAACTCATCCAGGGAAGAGCAGGAGGAAAAGGCTGGGAAATTATGGTAAAGATCTATAAATTGCTCTCTCCAAAAGCATGGTGGCAGGATGCTATGGGGTCCTGGCCCTGGGTAGTTCACTGGTAACAGAAAAGGACACAAAAATCCTTTTCCCCAAGACCAGAGGTGAATGTGGCCAATTGGTCATCACAGCTTTGGATTAGGGACTTTGGATCACTGGGGCCTGGCTCTGAGGATGACCATTGTTCCAACCCAGCCCAGACAAAGGTGTCAGTGGAATTGGTTTAAACATTCTATGATTCCTCATGGTGGCAGGGAACAGTTGGTTGAAGGGCTGCATTTGATGGGCAGGTCAGGAAAGCTCAGCTTTGGGGAGCTGGGTGCGAAAATCCTGGTGACCTTCCTGAGCCCTCCCCAGGACAATTTGGAGCCAGTCTGTACCCCTTTCCAGGGTCCCTGGCCTTGTTTTGGATGACAAAGACTGACTTTGGAAATCTCTTTCATTTGTTTATTTATACAAATAAAATTGTTTTAATTTTAACAATTGTAAATATTTATGTACCTAAGAGCAGAGCCCCAAAATATATGAAGCAAATACTTACAAATTTGAAGAAAAAAAAATTGATGGTTCTACATTAATAGTAGGAGACTTTAATACATCATTTTCAATAATGAATAGAACATCTAGTCGGAAGAACAATAAGGAAATAAGAAGCTTGAATGATACACTAAACCAACTAGAACTAACAGACATAAATAGAACACTTTACCCAACAAAAACAGAATACACATGCTTCTCAAGTTCACATGGATCATTCTCCAGGATAAACCATATTTTAAGTCACAAAACAAGTCTTAATAACTTCAAAAATATTGAAATCATAAAATGTATCTTCTCCAACTACAATGGACTAAAGCTAAAAATGAATAACAGAGGGAGAAATGGAAAAATTCACAAATATATGTAAATTAAACAACATACTCTTAAACAACCAATGGGTTAAAGAGGAAATCACAAGTGAAATTAGGAAATATCTTGAGGCTAATGAAAATGGAAATATGACATAAAAGTTATGAGACGCCTTGAAGGCAGGTACTGAAAGGCAAATTTATAGCTCTAAATACTAACCTTTAAAAAGACAAAAGAAAAAAAGACTTCAAATCCGAGCCCTAAACTCAAAACCAGAAGAACTAAAAAAAAGACAGCAAAGTGGGAAGAAGGAAGGAAATAACAAAGATTAGAATGGAGATAAAGCAAATAGAGGGCAGAAAAATATGATAAAGAGAGTTAACAAAACCAAAAGTTAGTTCTTTGAAAAGATCAATAAAATTGACAAACCAAGAGATTGAATCAGTAATCAAAAACCTCCCAACAAACCAAAGCCCAGGACCAGAAGGCTTCTCAGGAAAATTGTACCAAACATTCTAAGAAGAACAGTTCAAACTCTTCCAAAAAATTAAAAAGAAGGGAACACTCCCTAATTCATTCTACAAGGCCAACACCATCATAATACCAAAACCAGAAAAAATACCACAAGAAAAGAAAATTAAAGACTAATATATCTTATGAAAATAGATGAAACGATTCTTGACATAATACTAGCAAACAGAATCCAATAACATATTAAAAGAATTATATGCCATGATCAAGTGGGATTTGTCACTGATATGCAAGGGTAATTCAACATAAGAATATCAATTAATGTAATACACCACATTAACAGAATAGAGGAAAAAACACATAATTATCTCAATTGATGCAGAAAAGGCATTTGACAAAATCTAGGGCCCCTTCTTGATAAAAAAAACACTTAGAACACTAGGAACAGAAGGAAACTTCCTCAACATGATAGCGGGAATATATGGAAAGCCCACAGTTAACATCCTATTAATGGTGAAAGACTGAAAACTTTCACTCCAAGATCAGGAACAAAACAAAGAAGCCCACTGTCACCACTATTATTCAACATTATACTGGCAATTAGGCAAGAAAAAGAAACAAAATGCATCCACATTAGAAAGGAAGAAATAAAACTTTCCCCATTTGCAGATGACATGGCTCCATATACAGAAAATCCTGAAAAATCTACAGCAAAACTCCAAGGGCTAATAAATGAATTCAGAAAAGTGGCAGGGTACAAGATCAATATCCCAAAATCAGTAGTGTTTCTATACACAAGCAATGAACAATCAGAAGACTAAATCAAGAAAAATTTCCCATTTACAATAGCAGCTAAAATAAACAAATATCTAAGAATAAATCTAACCAAGGATGTAAAGGACTTGTACACACACAAAACTAAAAAACATTGCTAAAAGAAATCAAAGAAGACCTAAATAAATGAAAGGACATTCTATGTTCATAGATTGGAAGGCTAAATATTGTTAAGATGTCAATCCTACCCAAAGTGATTTATAGATTCAGTACAATCTCAACCAAAATTAAAACAACCATCTTTGCAGAAGTGGAAAAGCCAATCATCAAATTTATATGGAAGGGTAAGGGGCTCTGAATAGCCAAAGCCATCTTGAAAAAGAAAAATGAAGTTGGGACTCACACTTCCTGATTTTAAAACTTATAACAAAACTAATACAAGGCAGTATGGTAATAGTGCAGGGACAGACATATAGATCAATTGAATAAAACTGAGAGCTCAGAAATCAACCCTTACTTTTATGGTCAACTGATTTTTGACAAGGGGACCAAGGCCACTCAGCTGGGAAAAATAGTCTCTTCAACAAATGTTGCTAGAAAAACTGGATCTCCATTTGCAAAAAGAAAAAAAAAAAAGAAAATACAAAAATACAAAAATTAACTCAAAATGGATCAAAGGCCTAAATATAAGAACCAGAGCTATCAAACATCTAGAATAAAATGTAGGGAAGCATCTTTAGGACCTTGTGTTAGACAACGATTTCTTAAACTTTACACCCAAAGATGCTCAACATCGTTAGCCATCAAGGAAACGCAAATCAAAACCACAATGAGATACCATTTCACACCCATTAGAATAGCTGTTATGAAAAATAAAACAGAAAATAATATGTTGAAGAGAATGCAGAGAAATAGGGACACTTGTTCATTACCTTGGCAATGTAAAATGATGAAGCCACTGTGGAAGACAGTTTGGCGGTTCCTCAAAAAGTTAAGTATAGAATTACCATATGATCCAGCAATCCCACTACTACGTATATACCCAAAAGAATTGAAAGCAGGGACTCGAACAGATATTTGCACACTGATGTTCATAGTGGCATTATTCACAATTGTCAAAAGATGGAAGCAACTCAAGTGTCCATTAACCAATGAATGGACAAACAAAATGTGGAATATATATACAACAGAATATTATTCAACTGTAAAAATGAGTGAAGTTCTAATACTTGCGACAGGATGAATGAACCATGAAACATCATGTTTCATGAAATAAGGCAGACACAAAAGGACAAATATTGTATGATCTCACTAACATGAAATAATTAGAATAAGCAAACCATAGAGTCAGAATCTAGAATATAATTTACCAGAGGATGGGGTGGGGATAGGGAATGAGAAGTAATGGCTTAAAATATACAGGGTACCTGACTGGAATAATGGAAATGATTTGGTAATGGATGTTGGTTATGGTAGCATAACATGGTGAACATAATTAACAGTGCTGAAATATATATCTGAATGTGGTTAAAAGGGGAAATATTAGGTTGTGTATATGGTAACAGAATAAAAAAATATTTCAAAATCCTTGGAACTGTCCTACACAAACAATAAACCTTAAGTTAAACCGTGGACTATAGTTAATAGTAAAATTATTAACATGTGCTTTTATCAGTTGTAACAAATGCCATATGTTAATAATACGGTGGTATATGAGAATCTTGTCTTTTATGCATAATTATTCTATAAACCCACAACTTTCCTAATAAAGAAAAAAAACTAATGAAATCCTAGGAAATGGATAGAAGTTGTGCACTATAGATGCATTAAATTCTTAGCCTGGTCTAAATACTTGACTTACCCTCAAATAAGCACAACGATACCAGAAGAAAAATGAACCATACTTCCATATTTATTCAGTGTGACAGAAAAAGCCATTATTTTTTGGTAAAATTGAAAATGAAAGATAAACATAACAGATTTGCACCAAAAATTTTTTAATCCCAAATAATAACACTCTTCAAATATTTCAAATTGTTGAAAAAACTGTGAAGTAAGTAGACCCAGTCCCCACCTACCCAACATAATTTCTCAGCAATTACTGCCTTCAGCTTTCCTCTTCAGCATCTGACTCAATCATTGCCTCAAGCTCTGAAAGTACTCTTCCTTACTGTAACTTCCAACCCTGAATAGCAGTATTTGATAAACTACTTCACTACAAGGTGCTTAAGAGCTGATAATAACAGTTTTCCTCATTGCATGTGTTTTGTAAAACAACATTTTACTCAACATCAAAAGAACTGGATTTTAAGTTTGGTGTTTCAGGCAGTATGTCAAGTTCCTTGGGAAATTGTTCAGGAAGAGGGGACACTGATTTCCCTCCAGTTACCTCAGATAAGCAGTACCAATTCAGCTTAAAATATGCTAGACCTGTTTCTCTGCAATGTGTTCCACTCAATCCCTAATATTAATGTGTTCAAACATATGGCCCTGCACTGGAGCTGGCCCACAGGGATCACTCCTGAGACATTTTGGGTAACTCCTGATAAGTTTTAATTCATTGACAAGTTGTAATCTCTATGACTCTTCCGACTTCCAGAATTTTTCAAGAGAAAAAGTTACACATCTGGAATTGTGAGTTCAACAGCCTTGCCATTATGGTTGGTGGGTAGTATACTTAGATTTGGTTTTTGCAGGTATTGATTTACAAGGATTTCCCACCTAAATAAATCATGGTTGATGAAAGTTCTAGTATAGTTGATGCTCCAAGTCAGGGAAGTGGCAGTGAATTGGTTATATGACATCTTTCAAAACAAGACCCCAGCTAGTAGTGAAAAACTTATCAAAGTGCTTGGCACATAGTGAGTGCTCAATTGCTGATAGCTATTGTTATGGTCTTTAAGAACAAGACTGGTTTCATAGAACATAGTAGGACATCAGGGTACCAACGAACTAGCCAAGCCCCAGGGTAAAGCCCAAAACTCAAGAGAAAATTCCAGTTCTGAGTAGAAAACATAGTTATAATGCTTCTTAAAAGTCAAAGGTAGAGGTGAAAGGAGACAGGGACCAATGAGCACTTGATTTCCCAGAATGGTTTGCTGATCATAAGAGGAATGAGGAAAGAAAGATAAAGGAAGCTGTGGGTAGTTTTGCAGTTTGAATGTTAAATTACACAGAAACCATCAGAGACCAAAAAATGTTGGAAATTGTAGTTAGAGTAAGCAAGCAATCTCACTTGAGGAGCACAACAGGAATGTGGGGCAATGTTGAGGATTACATTAGGGACCATGAATTTGTAGGACCACCAGTTGGCATGATTGTGTGATTTCTCCAGCAGTTCTCAGCAATTTCTGAGCAGTCACAGAAAAAAAGCTAGATTGATAAAGGAATAGAGATTTTCTGGGTTGACATGAATAAATGACAAAAGAACAAGATTTTTAGGATATTCTCAAGAGATTAGTTGAAATTATCACCATGAAATCCAACCAGAATAATGCAGAAAGTGATGAGAGAAAAGGATGAGGGATAAAGAGAAAATACAAAGGGCTGGGATTTCAAATGTGGTCAACAAACGAGTACTGGGGAGGCAGGGAAAGCAGGATATTATTGTCTGAATTAGTGATGATAGAGGTGGACTAATCTGGATGATGATGGTAAGTATTCTTGTGCATTCAGTGTTCTTTGTAATAAATGGACTAAAACGCAAAAGTACTTTCTCATGTTACAACTGCTTCCCATATCTGAGCTTTCAAAATGTCTCATTGTTCTAATCTACATTTTGAATGATATTGTCTCCATCTAATGGTATGAAGTTCTACTCTTAACTAAATCACATTTTTCATTTTAAATATCTCTATCCTTCTTCACTAAACTTTATTGTTTTGGTGGACAATGCCTTTGTGTATTTTTATCATCTTTGATGCCATTGCCATACCCAAATTGCCTATAATATCATAAACTCAGAGGGCACAGACAATTTTATCTTGTTCATTGTTTTATCTTCAGATGTTATCATAGTGCTGGCACATTATTTGTATGAAACAAATCTTTGTTGAAAACTGAATAAGTGACATGCTCCAGAATATAAGTTTGAGTGTGCTGTCGGAGAGGGAGTAAAAGATAAGATGATTGCAGAGAGGTGAAGGAAATAAGGGACAGATATTTTAAATACAATGAGAATGATGACAAGTATTGCTATTGGAAAGGGTGATTCAGATGTCCAAATCGTCAACAAATGAATGCTTGAAAGTTTACTAAAGGATAGGAGCAATTAGAACTTCAGATGGCTTGAGCTTCAGAGAATCGAGGATTTTATAAGATTTATTAGATATAGAAAGTCGTCATATGGAAGCAGCACCAGGAAACCGGAAAGATTTCAATCCTACTCCTGAACCTGAAGGAAGCGGGAATGAGATAGTTTCAACCTCCCCTGGAGACAAGAAGGTAGAGGGAACAGCCAGGGGGGCAGTTGACAAGGGAGGATTATAGTTAAAGAAGTCAGAATTTCTGAGAATAAAATAAAAGGATTTTGGGAGGAGAAGCAGAGAGAGCCTCTAAATCAGGAAGAAGAAATATATAGAAGTATGAAAAGGAGTATTCAAGAAAGGAGAGATGACCAACAAGATTTACATTCTAGGTGATTGTTGCAGAGCAAATCATGCCTCCCACAAAGACAGGCTCAATTCCTCACTCTAGGTCCTTTGGATGTGAGCCAATTTGTAAGTAGAATCTTTAGAAAATGTTCTTAGTTAAGGTGATGCCAAGCAAAATAATCAGGGTGGGTCTTAATCCAATATGATTGGATTCCTTATAAGCAGAGGAAATTTGGACACAATAGTAGGGGACAGGTGGGAGAGATGGCCATATGACAGAGACAGAGATTGAATTATGGATTGCCAGCAAGCCACCATGAGAATGCTATAGACTTCAGAGAAAGCATGGCTACCAATACCTTAATTTTTTATTTCTAGCTTCCAAAACTGTGAGACAATGAATTTCTGTTGTTTAGCCAACTAGCGTGGGCTACTTTGTTACAGCAGCCCTGGCAAACAACAACAGTGATGAACAAGAAAACAAGTGAAGTGGGCATGATGGATTTATTTTCCTGAAGGAACCTGGGCACTCAGGTCTCACTGAGTCCATTGTAGTACAGAAAGTAGACCTGGCAGTGGGATATAGAACAGCTCATGTGTTCATCTCCTGGTCTGCAGGGGTACAAAGTGGCAGTAGCCAGTAGGAAATGCAAACTTGGTGATTCATTGTGTGGGAGTGGTAACCAGAAGCAGGCAATGAGGAGAGATAAACACTATCTACATGGGAAAGTCATAGTGACCCATGTGGTCTTCTTAGGGCCAGTATGGAATGGGGAGATGGGAGCACTCACAGATACCTTTTCTGTTCAGGACTGGATTTGTAAGTAAAAGCCATTAGCTACTCCACTTATAGAAACTGGTGAATATGGGGATGATACGTAGTACCTGTGGAAAATGAAAATTATCTTTAGAAGTGACCAGAGTCTTGTGCTCCTCTTCTCTGAATTCTCAATGTTACATGCCAATGTTTTCTGCTTGTACTGTTTCCTAGGTTTAACGGAGGAAGAATCCCAAAACTGTGTCCGGGTTGAGATAAAGAAGCGCATTTTGTTTTTTAAGAGAACAAAAGTGGAACACCATTGCACAACAAATAAACTGTCAGAGAAATATGAAGGTAACAGTACCCTCTCTTACAAATTCATTCCCTATGTCCAGAGGCAAGCTGTGATTTATCCTATTGCATATGATTATACTATGTCTAACTTTTCATTGATTTCATTTATCTATCCCAAAGCTCTGGGGGAGGGACAGAAGGGAGGAAGGCACAAATAAAATAACATTAAAACTACTTGAAAAGGGGGGAATGGTTAAGGTTTTCTTTACCTTATACTTAGGTTGTTCAATTTAATGAATATGCATTGATTCCTCCAATGGGCAGACCTCAATATCAGGCATTGTGAGGTAAGGATGGGTGTGAATCAGGCCTTCCTATCAAGGAACTAGAAGTAAGCATACATAGAAATAACCTTGAAAAATATAGACTGATAAGGCTTTTTAAAAGGTATTAGAAACAAACTGTGGAAGAACATATTTCCTGAGATCAGAGTACATCAAGTTTTATGAAGAAAATTACTTTGGGGCTGTACATCAAATACTGCAGTAGATTTTGGTAAATAGAAAGAGAAGGAAAGAAACCCAGGTGAAATTACTGAAGAAAGAAGACACAGGTCAGTTTTTAAGGAATGATCTGATTTCCTTCCAAAACTTGAGGCTTTTACTTTTCTACTCTAATCCCCAACCCTGACATTCCTTCTATGTTTCACTGAACATCTCCACCTGAAATGCCTACAAGGCCCAATACGCCAGCTATCCTCCCCCTGCCTCCAATGGGTCTCATATCTAACAGCCTGAAAGGGTTATGATGAAGATAAGCAATGTGATGTTTATAAGGACACTATCACAGGGCTAGCAGCATTTGGCTCTTTCCCCTTTCCCCTTCTTCAGCCGTCCCAATCTTGATGATTGGCACTGCCATCAACTCAATCAACAAAGTAAAACACCTGGGTGTTCTCTTTGATTTCTCCCTCTTTCCAGCCTCCTCATGCAAAAAGTAATCATGAATAATCCATTCTACCTCCTTGCTATCTCTCCAGGTTGTCCCCATCAATTTCTACAAGAACACCCTCCATTCAAGTCCTCATTATTTCCCACCTGGTTTCTTACAGAAGCCCCCTGACTGATCTCGCCTCCAGACTTGCATTCCACCAGTCTAGTCTATTTATTTCTGGAGAGGAATTGTCTCCAAGGCAAAATCTTGTCATAGACTCTCACCTTCAGGATAAGGTTCGGCCTCTCTCTCTGTCTTGCTGAATTTTATGCAGTTTCCTAAACAAGTCATGCCCCCTCTTATGCCTTACCGTTATAAACAACTGCTTCTTCTGTGTAAAATTCTCTTGTTTCCTGACTTTGCTGGCTGGTTGCTATTCATTCTGCTCAGAACAAAGGAAATTAGAGTCACAGAAACTTCCAATATATGAAATACGTATTCTCATGGGATTGACAGGCAAGGATCAAATAAAAATATCTTATTACCATGATACTAACCATATGTTTAAATATAATATCAAAATATATAAATGGTCTGTATATAGATGTCCATGTGAAGTGTAAACAAAATGAGAACTGGCTTGATAACTATGCATTTATATTATAACAAGAGAGGAAAAAGAAGGGGAAAAGGAACATAGCTTACAAAAACAGATAAGTAATCTAGTAACATAAACCAAAGAATGAATGCAGAGTCTCTATTATTTTATCACACAATAGAATAACTTGATAAGGTTATGAATCAATAAGTCAAGAACTCAGAGATAAATGTATTAAATATCTGAATTAATTGAAAAGGGATATTTCAGAGCTGAAGTACAAAAACTAACATTGGGATCCATCCTCGTTATAGTTATAAGTAAATTAGATACTGCAAGGACAAAATGTCATTGTCTGAAAATAAAATGAATAAAGTTAACCACACAAATAATCACAATGAATTCAGAGGAAAAATCAGATATTAAAAGTCATTAAAGAAAATCTAAAGGAATTAGAATGACAAAATTTAATTCAATATATTTTAGTGTGTCTGAAATAGAGATCACAAGAAATGGAACAGAAAAATTCTTAAAAACTTGTGTAAGAACATGTCTCTAAAATGAAGAAAGAAATATTTCTTGATTATGTGTATCAGGAATATTGGTTCAAATATTCAGCATCAGGACAATTTCTGGTTAATTTTTAAAAATACAAAGACTTTTTAAAAATGAATTCTTTAAGTATCCAAACTGAAAGAACAACAAAATCTGACTGGTCTCAGACTTCATAATGAAATGAAATGCTAGAAGACAATAAAAGAATGTCCATAAGTGTTTGAAAAAGGGAAAAATGTGTTTGTATAAAGATAACAAGACACCTCAAGGCATTAAAGAATTCTGGGAAAATAAATTCTTGAGTGCTTATTGAAAAAAACTACTCAACAACAAATTTCATCCAAAAAGGAGGTGAATGAAGAAAATAGTTGGAGTAAATCAGGTGTACAAAAATAGACTTTCTGTTTGTCTAAAACAGAGCTCAACATATCTCTCAATATAAAATTGCCAATGTAATGTCACCCATTATTCTGGGTTTCAATTCTTGGTCAAATTCAGGATCAACCTTAACCTTCTTTCCTGTCTTCCAGGGATGCTTTGTGTGTGTACCTGTGCATGCATGTGTGTGTTGGAGGGCATCAGGGAACATCCTGTCATCACAGGAAGGATGGGACCCTTGCTAACGTGCTGTACTTTGCCTTTGCTGGCCCAGCAAAGATGTCATTTGCCTTCTCTGATTCTCACCATTATGTACTAGCACCATCTGACAATGTTACAATCCTGTCTTGGCCCTTGTTTATTAGGTCTATACCCTTTGAGTCCTCTTCCTGCCAACCTCAGCTCCTATTGTGTCTTTCTGACATGCTCTCAAGACTTCCTGACCTTCCTTGAGGTCTAAGGAACTCCTGCCTGCTTTCTGTACGTCACAGTGAAGTGTGAGAGACGTTGAAGCTACACTAGGGACCACATGCCTATGTGCCATGTTGGATATAGGGATTCTTTATGAGGCTTTCTATCACCATCCTCATACTAAAGAAGCCAGGTTATTGTTCCCCTTGCTTTAGGATTCTTACACAGGTATCTTGGTTTCTGTCAAGTATCTTTTACACCACCATGTCTCCCAAGACTCTGCACAAAGTGGCAGAATGTCAGGCTGCAATGAGGGATGTACCAACTTCTTCATCCTAGTCATTACTTCTCCAATGCTTTTCATTCTACCCACTGCTCTTTTTGTTTTCTCCTTTTGAGAGGGAAAATGGCTTTTATGTGATGATTTATCATTCTTTATCATTTTATGAGTGACATGATAAATTCTATGTTCTGAGTAATAGCAGGTTTGGCTCTTGATATTTAAACTCAAGCATTAAGAACTCAAGGCTTTTTGGTTAGCTGATCAGGCCTGACTCTTGATGTTAAAAAGCCATAGCCTTCAAATCTATGATTTTTGCTATAGATTTACAAAAGTATACTTGAAATCTCAAAGGAAAAAAATTGACTCCTTTTCTCTCTGGGTCCTCTCTCATCTGAGACTATATATATAGAAAGTATATGATGCATCTTAGGGAAGCAGATGTGGCTCAAGTGATTGAGCTCCCACCTACCACATGGGAGGCCCAGGTTCGGTTCCCAGTGCCTCTTAAAAGAAAAAAAGAAGACCAGCACACAACAAACAGACACAGCAAATGCAAACAATGAGGGAATGGGGAGAAATAAATAAATAAAATAAATCTAAAAAAGAAAGTATATGATGCATCTTAAATTGTAAGAGGGATGATAGAGATAAAGGGAGTTAAACACATACAAAAACTAATACCAAGTTATTACTCCAATAGATAAATATATAACTCAAGAAAGAAGAAATGCTGCACAAAGGTGAGGCAGTGAGAAATGAATCCATTTAATACATAAAACCAAAACTAAACATCAAGGGGAATAATGATTTTTTGTATTACTTGCTATTTTAAAGATATTAATGGTTAATTGCCCTCCTATTTGCTTTCACTGCAACCTGTATTTACAATCAGTCATCACACAGCATGATGTTTATGTTTCTTCCACTAAGTTGTAAGCAAATTTAGGACAGTGACACGGTCTTTATAGCCTCAGTGTTTAGCATTGTGCCTGGCACACTGTCGGAATGTAATACATTGTCTCAGTGTACACATAAATGACTCAAAGAAAGAATAATGAGAGAATGAATGATCACCTTTTATTGAGCTCTTAACATGTTCCAGGCACTGTTTTAAGTGTTTTGTGTTTAACTTTTTAATTCTCACCCAGTGAGACTTGTACTATTACTATCCCCATTTTACAGATGAGGAAATGGAGGTACAGAGAGGCAAAGAATGGGTAAATAAATGAGTAAATGAATATTTCAATTTGGCTTGATCATTAGGTAAATAAAAGGGAGTTTTATGAAATAAAGATGAAAAATAAGTTTGATACACATTAAACAGGACTTAATGTGCTTTGCTACAAAATTTGGACTTAATACTGTTGAAGACTCTCGTTATCCAAAGTATGATCTGCAAGATGTTCACAGATGTTACATGTGAAAAAGTAATTTGGTTTTTAGTTTGGAAAACTTTGAGTGTAAAAGAGTTAAATAGAACTTTTTAGAATTTTTAAAATTGGAAAGAGCATTGTGATTTTGAAGAGGCAGCTTTTCCCCCAAAAGTACTTTACTAAGAAACTCACAGAATTGGTGTTGAGCAGAAAACTGTACTGGATTCAGTGGGGAAGTAACAAAGATTATTAAGTAGGAAAGTAAAATGCCCCTTAGAGAGATTATTTCTCACTGTGGTGCATTAGATTCATTGCATATTGATTTAGCCTGCAGACCAGACTGTCTCTATTCAATTTTTGGCTCCACTTTTTATTGACTGTGTGACCAAGACCAGCCTCCTTAATCTTTCTGTGCTTCAGTTTTCTCATGCATAAAATGAAAATAATAGTAGTATTTACTTCATAGATTTATTTTAAGAATAAAATAAAATAATCCATATAAAGTGATAGAAACAAAGCCTGGCCCATGTTAAACACTCAATTCATATTAACTATTACTATTTTGCAGTCATCCAAGTGACATATAATAGAGACATACAATATAGGTAAATGGCAGTTGAATTTTAAAGACTATAGACACAAGAGAAAATGCAATCTGACACTGGACTCTGATACAGAATATGTAAAGAATTCCTACAAATAAAAAAGAAAAAGGCAGTCAATCAATTTTTTTTTAAAACAAGCAAAAGTGTTTAACTGACACTTTAGAGAAGAGGAAATGTAAATATCTAATAAACACATGAAAAGATGATCAACATCATTGGGAATTGGGGAAATACAATTAAAACCACAAGATAGTACCTCATATAAATGGTCAGAAGTTTTAAATTGACAAGTGGTGGTGGTATGTGGAAACACTAAACCTGTCATACACTGCTGATGGGAGTATAGACTGGTAAAAATCATTTTGGAACCTCTTTGATAATATCTATTAGAGCTGAATATGCCATGCCCCTTGACCTAGAAGTTCTACTGCTAGGAATATACCCAGCAGAAATATGCATGAATATGCAGTAAAAGTGGCGTGCAAGCATGTTAAAAGCAGCATTATCCATAACCTGGATACACCTCAAAAATCCATCGAGAGTAGAATAGATAAATTATTACACATTCATGCAATGGAATACTATACAGCAATGAAAATGAATTAGCTACTGCTACACCCCACAGCATTACAGACATAATGTTAAGTGAAAAAAGTCAGACAGAAAACAATACCTGTTTTTTCATTTTATGCATGACATTCAAAAACAGACAAAACTAATCTATGGTGATAAAAGTAAGATTGACAGTTGTGTTTGGGGGTGGGATTATAACAGGATGCAGGCTTGAAGGGGGCTTCTGGGATGCTGCCAGTGTTCTATTTGTTGATGTAGATGGTGATAATATGGACACATTCACTTTGTAAAAATGAATTGTGCTGTATACTTATGATTTCTACACTTTTCTGTGTACATGTCATACTTCAGTAGAAAAGTTTACTTAAATACATAAGACAATGCTAAGTTGGAAATCAGGACTACTTAGTAAACTGAATTGATATAGAAGATTGGGAAGAAGAAAATGCCAAATATGGACCCATGGTTTTTAGTTTGTATAAATGAGAGGAGGACACTGAAAATTCAGTCTACATAATACTGCTTATATTCCTGAACAGTGTCGACCCTCCAACTGAAAATGTTCATTGTTTCTAGAGAATACGGTTGTTTCTAAACCTAAAGAATGAAGTCCAGCTTCCTTGACTTTATATCCAGACCCTCTCTATTCTGCTGCTTTTCCCTTATCTGAACCTTCAGCTTCAGTTCAGACTGATGACTATACATATTTTCTCGAGAACATGGCACTCCTGCCCCTATTCCAGGTCCTTGCCCATGCTGTTCTGGTGGCTTAGAAGGCTGCTGTGGCACTTGTCAGTCCCACCTTTGATTCAAGGTCCATGTTAGCCCTCCTTTTGGCATATCACCATCTCTAATTGCCAAAGATCTCAGAACTTTTCCATTTTTCTAACTCAGGAATCATTGGTTGGTTGTACCACATGGTAATACTTAGCCAAGACTACTCTTTGTTTTACTGGTCTTTTGGTTTTCCTTTTCTTCTCTTTCCTTTTTGACCCTCTCTTCCTTCTTTCTTTTTTGTCCTTCCTTTTTTTAGATTTTTCCATAGTTTTGCTAGTATTTTTTATATACGTTTCCTGTCTCTTCATTGAGAAACTAAGTCCCTCAAATACAGAAACCACATTTTATATTTCTCTGTCTTCAATGCCTGACACATTGGGGAGTCTCAACCAATGTTTATTAATTATGATAACAATTTGCCTAAAATAAAAAAGACAGTGAAGAGCAAAGCACACACAGAACATAGATTTGTCTATTTCAAATCCTGAGCTAGTTCTATAAATCATTATACTTCAAACTTTTTGGGTTTGTAATGATCTCAGTAAAAGTAATTTAATATATCCTTAATGTATGCATACTTATTAAAAATTGTATAAGTATTTATTCCAAAAACGTATTATGCATAAAAAATACAAATATAGAAGATAAAAAATCCAGAGTTAGCATCTATGAAATAGAATTTTTCATTGTTTTGCTTAGAGTGGTGGCTTTTACCCATGGGACCAGGCTCATCATTAATGAGGCATCCATCATATTTTATAGGGTCTCCTTGAAATTTTTTACCTGTTTTTGACTGGCTTTGGTTTTAATTTCATGCTGTAGTTTATGAGAATCTTGTTTTAGGGGTAGAAATATCCATTCTACCTTTTACTGGTTGCTTGCATTGTTTGCGTCATCTTCGATCTGCATTTTCTTTTTGGATTATTTGTAAGCCACTTGTTCACTAATGAAAGTTAGTCCTGTTCAAATTAGTCAACAGAATGATAAATAGACTTAACTCTCACTCTTCCTCGAGGATATCAAGTCTATCATCTGTAATTCTGACCAGTGCCATCCGTTTATGAAACATAGGGTATACTCTAAATATGAAATAGCACGTCATGGCCATTGTCAATTGGTATATGATCTTTTGGCAAGAACTAATCTCTCTATTATTTTTTATATGAAAAATAAAACCTTCTAAATTTTTTTTCCTACTGTCCTCTATATTTTCTTATGCTTTTCACTTTGAAAACAACCATACTGCTTTCTTCATAGGAATAGTATTTCCCACACTGTTCTAATCATTTTAGATGATCTTACTCTAGGATTCTGGAAAAGCCAGATCTTGGCTAATCTTTCAAGGACTCCTGAATGGATACCTCACTAATGCCCTAAGCTATCAGCCATATCACTAGCCCCCTTTTCTTTTGCTTTTTATTTCTCACTACAATTTTCTACTACTCAATTCCTAGCCATATTAGTTAGTTACCATTAATCAATAGGAATTATTCGGAAATTTTATATAAAGGACCTGTCCTATGCAGTTCAACATTAAAGCCCATTTCCTCTGAAGAAAGATTGTGCCAACACTCACTCTGAAATTTACTTTTCTCCCCCTTTGGTTAATTGTGCTTTTACCCCTTTCTTTAATCTTAAAAGCATTCTATCATTTTTTTTCTTCTGTAATTCGAAGTCTCGGCAGTGCAGTCAATAGCTTGGCTATCAGAAGTTATGTAGTTTATATTGGCTTATGCCCAAGACATAGGCTAATATAAATCAATAGCTGAGGAAAAAAATCAAAGAGCAGGGAGCAGAATGTTCAGAGACTAGGTCTGCCTTTGTATGCCAGCACTGCTTCTTAGCAGGCACGTGATCCCAGTCAAATTACTTTTAGATTCAATGTCCTCGTTTATAATAATACCTACTTCTCAGGGTTGTTGTGAGAATTACATAAGGTAGTGTATGTACAGTGCCTAGCACATACACGATGTTAATAAACGGTGCCTGTCAGCACTGTCATTATCGTTCCTAAGATTAAACTCCTATAGGGCTGATTCTCATGCTTTACACTTAGCTTATTTAATGGAGCTACCTTACTGTACCACTTACTTCTCCCTCCTGTGCAAATAGACTTCTCTTTAAAGTATGAATTTGCAATCTAATTAAATGGGTAATTTTCTTGAAATGCTTTGCAGGTTCGTTTTTGCAGGGAGCAGAGAAATCCATATCCCTTGTTCGAGGAGGGAGGAGTGCGTATGCAGCAGCTTTGGCATGGGAGAAAGGCAGCTCTGAGCCAGAAGAGAGGGTACTCTCTGAATGGTTGGAATCAGTGAAGGAAAACCCTGTTGTGATTAATTTTGAGGTAAGGTCAAAAGCATTATGGGTAAAAGAACTGAAGTAGTTCTCTGGCAGCCTAAATTACACATCACACAATTTCTCTTCTATTTCCTTCTCAGATGATAAAGCAAATGTCTTCCGTAAGTAGGCATACACAATGTACCTCTTTTTTTTTTTTTTTTTTT
>JAQZBX010006049.1:0-54404 GCA_029593785.1 Cabassous unicinctus | reverse complement strand
TGGCAATAGACTTTGGTGAGGGAAGTAACTTATGCTTTATGGCCTGGTAACTGTGGACTTCTACCCGCAAATAAATACCCTCCATAAAAACCAAAAGATTTCTGGTATTTTGCATCAGCACTCCTTTGGCTGACTAACATGATCATTTCATAATTTAGATTTAACACTGTCACTCCCTTGCTTAAAAATCCCTTTAAGACTTTCCACAGCACTTAGGAAAATAATCTTCAACATGTCCCTGAAACCTTCAATAACTCACCCTAACTTATCTTTCAAACATCATTTCTCTCTGTAGCCACACTGAATTCCTTAATTTCATCTATTTACCATGTTTTTCTCAGGTCAGTCTACTTTTTATTACTTGATTTCCTCTGTTTGGAATGCATCCCCTCCCTTTTCCACCTAGTTAATGTCAACTCAGTCTTTTAAACTTAACTCCTGCCTCCTCCTCAGAGCATCCTTTCCTCACCTCCTGAACTAGATCAAAGGCACCTATTATTGTTTCTTACCACTTTATTTGTTGAGTGGATATAATGGGAAATTTTTGTTATTTTATTTAAAGTTCCTCACTTAAGTGTGTAAGTTCCATGAGAAATCAGGAACCATGCCAGTTTTGCTCACAGTTGTATCCCCAGTGCCTAACATCGTTTTTGGTATTTAATCAATGCTCCATTAATATGAGTTGAATTATGATTTGGGGTCCCAGAATTTGTTTAGAATATTGACCCATAGTGAGCATTGATAGTATTTCTCGCTGTGAAGTCTCAACTAATTGAGTCTGCAATAACATGGGGAAATGAATTTATTCCAAATGACATAATACAATAATTGCAAAAATTTAAAGCAATAACAATAACCCACATATCCACTTTCATTTAAACTGCTTATTCTGTGCTCCCTTTAAGCCTGTCTGTTTCCTTACATATTTTACATAGTTGTTATAAAAAGACATATAAACCTTGAGGCTTAGATCTTTTACTTCCTGTGTTGTTAAGCATTTCCTATGTTGCTACATAGCTCACAATCTTTTACATCAGTTTGTTGTACTATAATTACCCTGATATTCCCCTATTGCTAAATGCTTGGATGTTTATTTTTTTCCTATTAAAGCACAGCAATAAACAAGTTTTTTCTTCTGTTGAGTTATTTTCCTGGAGTAATATAACCTGGTGAGAGGAGACAAGCCTTTTCCTAAGGTTCTTAGACTGCACTTCCAAGTAAATGCCAGCTTTTTATTACGTCTGTGTTGATGACACCCTGATATGTCCCCAGGACTGACTTTTCACTTCCTCTCCAATTTTGCATTTTTCACTGTCATTTAGAAATCACCACCTGTAGCAGTTTGGCAGTTTGATGTAATTATGAATTCCAAAAATAGATATTGGATTATGCTTGTAAACTGGTCTGCTAATCTGGGCATGATTAAGTTATGATCAGGGCGTTGACTGGGCCATGTCAGTAGGGCGTTGAGCCCCACCCCTTGGTGGGTGGGGGAATCAAATATAAAAGGCATGGCAAAGAGCAGAGTTGGAGCAGTTTTGATATTGGAGTTCTGGTGAGGAAGGAGACAAGGCCGGGAGATAGAGATGAGCCATTCACCTGAGAGTTCACAGCTGGCCTTGTGGAGAGAAGCAAAGCCTACAGAGCCTCATAGTCTACAGCTGACCTTGTGGAGAAAAAAGAGGAGCTAAGCCCAGAGAGAAATGGAGTCCCAGGAAGAGAGGAACCCAAGAAGCCTGAACCCTGGCAAACGGTGGCAGCTGTCTTGCTCCAACATGTGGCAATGGACTTTGGTGAGGGAAGAAACTTATACTTTATGGCCTGGTAACTGTGGACTTCTACCCCAAATAAATATCCTTTATAAAGACCAACCTATTTCTGGTATTTTGCAACAGCACCCCTTTGGCTGACTAATACACCACCTTAAAAATAATTTCATATCTTGCCTATTTATAATATTTTACTCTTATGAATATATTTAAAACCAAACCTTTTATTCCCCAAATTGAAAATGTATTATTAATAAAGTTGCATGTGTTTTTTAACCTCTGGCTAAAAATTGAAAGAGGAAATAATAGAGTGCACATTGCACTTGAATTACTTTATAACCTCACACTGTTTTTGTTAGTTCAGCCACCACCTACTTGTTGAACAGTGACTGTGAACTTTAAGCTAAGTTTCAGAATTAAAACTGGGAATAAATAGTAGGTCCCTGCCCTCTTTCTGTCATTGATGTTGTAATGATTATTATTTCTATTTTTACAAGAGTAGTTAGCAGCCATTTCTAATTCTGAATGTGGAGACATCAAGTACAATTGAATAACCATTTAACCACTTGCATGATTCATTTTGGTTATACATATAAAAAGAGAATGGATACAAGTTTTTCTGGGTGAGATGATAGTTCAAGCTGATATTCCAAATCTGTAGTGATATTAAATTATATTTCATACATATGGAAGACAAGAAATGGAAAGTTTTGAGATTGTTATGGGCAAACTTGCATTGGGGCCAAGGACTTTCTTTGGAAGAACTGCTCTCGAGATCATTTTCCCTTTGAGGTTCAGTATTATTATATTTCTATGGACTGAGGTGGCCCTAACTGAGGTAAAGTGACAGAAGCTAGCACCACAAGACCCCAAAGGCTGGAGAGACTTATCATCAGTAAGGGAAGATTCTAGACTCATGACCCTGATGAAAGCGAATCAACAGAAGGTAACTTGGGAAAATCTGATTCAGAAATGAGGTTGTAAGGTGATAGTGTGGTTCCATTCCTAATCAAAGCAATGGACACATATGTGAACAACTGTTATTAGTGTAAAGTGAAAGACTATTTCTTTAAAGATCTGTGGTGTTGGCAGACCAGGTTTATTTTGTCATAATATATCTATAGCTGAACTGTATAGTTTGGAATAACTTAGAGGAATGTTTCTCATGTCTTGAGAAACTACTTCCAGATTGTCCAACAGAGAACAGAGGTCTTTGGCAGAAAGACAAGGTGTTCTCCTCCCTCCATATGAGAGAACATATGCAGGACTGAACTCTCTAGACATAATAAGTATCCGGTTTATGTTTGGCTTTGTACAGAAAGAAGGTCCTTCTAAAGGTAGGGGATTGGTGCTAGAAAGAAATACGAATTTCCCATGACTTCATGAATGGAAATTCTGACCTAATTATGTAACTAAAGTTGGTGAAGAAATATATCAATTATATCACTTTCCCCTTTAAGAGTGGCTGCTCCAAGAGGACAGAATACTCCAGATCTGCTCTCAACAGTGAGGACTGTAGTGAAATATCACCAATCTAGATGATGTACTTGTGATGTTTAAGACTGAAGGGAATTCAAATCAACTTTTTTTTTTTCAACTTTGCCCCACTGTGATGTGATATTACACATAAATATAGTCAAATATTATGCTATTTCTTCCAGCTAATGTTGGAGGTTTAAAATATCCACCTGCTAAATATTCTCCTCATGTATTTTTGTAGAAAGAATTTTCAACTCAGGCATTTACATAATACAATTTCCCAGAATTTCAATCAATCCATAATTATGTATGATGTTATTATAACAAGGATGTACACTTACTGGTTCCATTTTTATTACAATATAGTAATTATTTTGTGCAGTGACAATGTAATTTTGCTTTCTCATCATGACAGATGTCATACTTCTTTGTGGAAAAATTAGAATTTAAATCTAACTAGAAAATTGTTAGGACACAGAATAAC
The DNA here is from genome assembly GCA_029593785.1 of Cabassous unicinctus. Lineage (NCBI taxonomy): Eukaryota > Metazoa > Chordata > Mammalia > Cingulata > Chlamyphoridae > Cabassous > Cabassous unicinctus. The sequence goes on along the minus strand of JAQZBX010006049.1, from coordinate 50,672 downwards.
AATAACACTTTTTTTCTTAACTCCCTTCTTTCCAGCACTATGAAGATAAAAATATGGCTAAATTTATATTATTTCTAACAGCAGCACAGAAAAGAAAAAATATTTTCTTTTCTAGGTTAAATCTCTTAATAATGTATATTATTTTTGTATTGAGAATTTATTCTTTCAAACTAAATCTCCTGCTTTGAAATGTTTGACTATTTTGTATCATAAATCTTTAAAAATTTTTATTATTATATTACTCTGTGGATTTATTTTCAGCTTAGAAAAACAGACAAATTAAATGACTGTCAAAATTTACATTCAATTCAGTAAAATCTCATTAAGCCCCATTCTATATCATGTAGGTGCTAGATATTGAGATACAAAGGTTAATAAGACAAGGCTCATGTGGCAGTTATGGTTTATTTTAATCTCAGTAATTTAAATAAATTCAGATTTTCTTAGGGTCTAATTAGAGGTTTTATTATTTATAAGGGATTCTAAATTATTTATTTCTATGCTTGAAATTGCTTTGGAGTATAAGAGTAATATGATTTATAAGGATTCAATAATAGTAATGGTAGAAGCCAGCATTTATTTGGATACTAATATGTGCTGGGCACTATTAGAGAGGTGGTAAACAAGTTATTTCACTTTGGGAGAACTACTATTTTGTTGAAGTTCTCATGCACATTAAACGTTCATTGTGGTCGTCATAGGAAGTTGCATTCACGTGGTTAAGTTCCAGTTGTTACCATAAGCATGGCTATTTCTGGCGCCAAAGGAGAAACATGTCTCTCAGTGAGAAGGTGATTTACTGCGAGTGCACAAGCAAGGAACTGGGGGAATCTTCCCAAAAGCAGTTCAAAGTGAGAAGGGACACTAGGGTTTTTATAGGCAAAAGAAGGGCCTGGGAGAAGAAAAACAAGTAAAACAACAACAACAACAACAAAGAACAAGTGATGACATTAGATCATCCAGGGGTCTTATGAGCAGGGTTCATGCAATTTGTCAGTGCATTGTCTCATCATGTTCAACTTGTCCTTGTTTTCAGTGGCTAATAAACCAGTTTAGCTATTGTACAGGTGCAAGGTCTTCATGGCTCCTTTCTCAGTTGATCACTCAAGGATATCAAGTTTTTGTCTCTGAGAAAAGTTACAGATTTACTGGGTCATAAGGTGCTCCTGATGCCATTCTTTCTGGCTTTGCTTTGAGACATTATCTTATTCCTGTAAGCAAAACGGAGAAGGTCTGGTTAATATCCTTCAGGAAACTAAGTGCAAGGAGTAAATTTCTAAAATTGGATTTAATAGAAAACGAGCTCAATTAGTGTATTAGAATTTTCAGAGCTGCTTAAGTGAAGAAATTTTTAGTAAGCACATTTTCCAGGTATCACAGTCAACCATCTCTGAGCACTACTAGCTCTTATCGTTTCTATTTTAAAAATGTTCAACCCAATAATGTTATTCCCCCTGGATATAAATGTCCCTTTGAAGCTTTATGCATAGTTTAATTCTGAAATTTATTATCAGATCAAAATTATTTTATAAATAACATTATTTGGTGTTATATGACATGTGGTCACATATTAGAAAAAATACTTGAGACCAGTAGTGGAAATACCTGATTTCTATTTGCAAAGAACTGACAAAAATATAATATCTATATGATAGCTCTTCTAAAGTTTTGAAAATATTTAGCTCATATAAAAATTTACTCACAATTAAATTATTTCAAGGTATAACTCCTATCCTACTATAAGGATGAAAATACTGCTCAAGTTATATTATTTCTAAGAATCATACAGAAAAGAAATCTATAATCTATAATTTATAACTTATTCTTCTGCTCTCTATTATCTCAAGGAATCATTTGCATGCATTCCTAAAATAATTCTGACTTTCAATGAAGCTGATGAGATCAAATAACAGTCATAAATATTTCTTTACTTCAATTGGCTGTATTTCTAGATAACAGGTATTAAGCTATCTTTTTTTACTCCTTATACATATGATTTTGCCTTTCAAAAATAGATCAAAATACAAGGTTTTATATGAGAATATCACAAATGTAGACATAAGAAAAACACCAGGTCAAAAGTCCTTATAGGTGGATATGCTAATTATATTTTGTTGGAAAAGCTTAAATTTACTTCATGATTAAATATTAGTCTCACACAGCAAAAATGAATTTATCATAAGTCATATAACTTTCACTTTCTCATAACATTTAATAACATTGTCCTTAGGACATATTCACTTTTGCTTATCTTTTCATTTTCTTGTTCCTGCTCCAAATACTGCACCAGATGTTTGATCATCACAATAGCAATGAATTCGATGCAGCTAATGCTTTTGGCTTATAAGGTCAATTAATGTCCATCTATCAGTCATTGATCCAGTGACTTCCACTTCTCTATTTTAAAAAAGGACAATAATTCACACCTAATCACTTAGACATAAAACAGGTTATTGGGAGAACACGGTAGGAATTTACCATCATGTCTGTACCCCTTGTCAAAAGTCTGTATCAGGCCTGGGCAGTAACCATTGGCATCTATATCCCGGGAAAGACAGGGTAGACCAAGGGGAAAGATGGGTGTTGAGCCTTCTTCTACATCAGTGTGTCTCTTCCATGTATGCATTTTAAAATTACATGAGGAACTCTTTTTAAAAAGCTGATTCTTGGGAATCTCCTAGATCCAAATCAATCAGATAGCCTGGAGATGGGGCCTAAATATGAGCATTTTACAGCTCCATAAATGACTCTAATGCATAACCGGTGTGACAAATTGAAGCTTTTTGTAGATTCCAGAATAGATCATGTTCTTGAAGCTAATCTGTTCCTGTGGGTGTGGGATCCTTTGATTGGATTGGATTCAGCTGTGGGGCCTTTGACTGGATTGCTTTAGTGAGGTGTTACTCAGGGTGGGTCTTGGCCCTCTTGCTGGAGTCCTTTATAAATGGAGGACTGAAAGCAGAGACACAGAGAAAGGCTGCAGAGAAAGAGGCCCCTAGAGAGGCTCAAAGAGAGGAGGCTGGGAGGAGAGGGGAGAGGTGAGCTGTCAGCCTTATTGTCCACAGCTGAGTTTCGGGGAGACAGCTTGGAGTAGAGACCCAGACTGGAGAGTCTCCATTGTGTCTTGCCACAGAAATGAGTCCCGGATCGCCTGCAGTCGACCTTTAGTGAGATAGCATCTCCTGATGATGCCTCGATTTGGACGCTTTCACAGCCTTAGAATTGTAAGCTTTTAACCTAATAAATTCCCAGTATAAAAACCAACGCATTTCTGGTATATTGCCTTAGCAGCCCTTAGCAAACTAAAACAGCCAGGTTTGGGAAGTACTGTTTTAAACACATCAGGCTCCAAGTCATACAATTATATGTCAACATCTTCAAAGAAAATTATCCAAAAAGTACAGAGAGATTGAGAGTGATTGTTGACTGGATTTCCTGGAGGGAGTCATAAACCAAGTGAGTCTGTTTATGGATTCTGTTTCTGTTTCATTATTATATTTGTCTATCCTTGCACCAGATCACACTTCATAATTACTATTGCTTTATAAATAAGTACTGATATTAGGTAAGGTAATTAGCTCTAGTAGTTCTTGCTTAAAGTCTGCTTTCTGTAATATTCGTATAGCTATAGCAACTTTCTTTTAGTGTTTGAGTGGCAGATATTTATTTTCAATCTTTCTATGTCTTAAATTTAAGGGAAGCCACTTATAAAAAGCATACATATGGCTATATATCCCTGTGTATAAATATATATGTATATATTTAAAGTATGTCTGACAATCTTTTTCTTTTTATTGAACTATTCAGTCTATTTACATTTAATGCAGTTATTAATTTCAGGTTTGAATATTCCATCTTGCTATTTTCTATTTATGTCATCTTTTCTATCATCACTTTTCTCTCCCTTTTTGCCCTATTTATGAATAATCAAGTATTTGATTATTACATTTTTTCTCCTCATCAGTATTGTTAATTATGCATTCTTTTAGTGTTCTTTTTAGTAGTTACTAAAAGACTATAGCATACATCTTGACTTCTTAAAATACATAACAATACTTTTACCAGGCCCCCAAAATTATTAACCTTAATATATTTCCCTACATTTTCCTTCTTTGCTTTTTGTGCAAGAGTTGCCAAACATTTTCATTCTACATATGTTAAATGCCACATGATATTATTTTATTGTTTTATGCCATTAGTATTCATATAGTTTTATCCATATATTTACATTTTCTCTTTTTTCTTTCTTCTTCTTACATCTCTAGGCTTTCTTCATGAACCTCTTCCCTTTTGTCTAAAGAACCACCCTTAGCATTTTCTTTTAGTGTAAATCTGCTGGTGATGAATTATCTTAGTTTGTCTGAAAACACATTTATTTTGTGTTGGACTCGTACATCTATATTTTACCTTCTTGTAATATCCTTGCCTGGTTTTGGTATCAAATTATGCTCATTTCAGAACACAAGTTGAAGTGTTTCCTCTGTTTCTATTTTCTGGACAAGTGCATAAAATTAATGTAATGGATTAGTGTTATTTATTTTTCCTTCTTTTTTGAAGATGGTTTTCACTGGTATAGAATTTTGGGTTGATAGTTTTCTTTCAGCATTGTAAAGGTGTCATTTCCATATTTTTTCCTCTTTTATTTTTATTGAGTAGATAGCTGTCAATTTTATCACTGCTTCTTTAAATGTTATGTGTCCTTTTCCCCCTTTCTGTCTACTTTTATCTTTTTTTGGTTTCAGGTTTTTACCCAAATTGCTTTACTTCATATTCTTCATGCTGTTCATTCATGGTACTATATGAAATAATGACTTGATGATTTTTCATTTTTTTCCCATTAGAAAGATTCTTAGACTTTATGAGTTCAAATATTACTTCTGCCTCATTCTCTTTCTTTCCTACTCCTGGAACACAAATTATGTATATGTTAAATATTCACAGTTATCCATATGTCCTTATTCAGCCTAGATATTTTCTGTCTTATCTTTGGTTCATTATGCTACTCTGTATTTGCATCTAACATTTTATAAAGCCCATCTATTGGTTTTTTAAGTTCTTATTTCAGTTATATATTTTTCAGTCCTCAAATTTCTATTTGATTCATTTTTATAGATTCTATTTGTTGAGATTTTCCATCTTTCTGTTTTGTTGAATATATTAATCTCCACTATTTTGAAGCCTTCTGTGGGTCTATTTATAAGTTCTGTTTATTTCTTTGTTTTCCCATCATTTGATGGTATCTCCTGATATACAGCATAATTTTTGATTGAATGCTAGGATCTAGGTTTGCTTTTGTTTCTGGCAGGGAGTGAGAGTAGGGGCAATTTTTCTTATTCTACTCTCAGATTTTCAAAGCTCTTTGTAAGGATCGATCTATCCTTATTACAAAGAAATAGCACTAGAGCAGGGGTTCTTAGCCTTTTTTGTTCCATGGACCCCTTTGCCAGTCTGGTGAAAACCATGGACCCCTTACTAAGTCTACACTATACTGTGTATTATTTAATAAATATATCACACCCACACCAGCATGTCCCCATAAGAATAATGCTTTATTGAATTTTAATTCAAGTTCACAGGCCCCTTGTTAAGAACCCCTGCATTAGAGGATTCCAGAGGAAAGCCTGGGGTGCTTAAAGAGGCTTATGCAAAACTCTCTTATCTCTATTTTTCTTTGTAGGTTATAAATTTCAATTACTGTATTCCCAGGCTCTTGAGACTGCCTAAAGCTCTGTTGGAAGAATCTGAGGCTCTTACCTTCCATTTGTTTAGTTGGCTTCCTTCTGCCTCTAGGTCTGTGCTTAGGAATTAGCAAATGAATTAAAGTCAATACTTAAAAAAAAAATTAAGCTTAACTGTGCTTTTCTTATTTCTGGGGGGCTGGCTTTACAGGTCCTGAATGCTTTGTTAGCTGATGACTTCAAAAAGATTTAAAAATTTATATATAGTTTTTAATTATATATATATATATAATTTTTTTTTTCCTAATTGTTTGGTGGCTGATTTGATCTAATAGAGAGTAGTTCTCCTTAGATGGAAGTTTTTAGTTCTATTTGACTTTATAACTTTTATTATAGGGAATTATTTTTGAAGTAAATAAATAAACTTGTAATGTAAATGATTAAATTATGAAATGCAATGGAAAGACAGAAAGGAATGGTTTACTTTATCTTATTAATTCAGAGAAGTATCCTGGAGAAGGACATACCTGTATTGGGTTTGCAAAGATTATAGGATCGATAGAAGGACATGCCAGGAAGAGGGCTAGTGCATGCAGTGGTCTAGAGCACAAGAGTTTTAACACTGAAAACCTCATTTTCAGGTGCTCTTTACCACTACATGATGTTTAAGGGTCTACCATGTTTCTGTTCTATGGCTTCAGTTGTCATGTACACACTGTACTGCTCTTAACTCCATATTTCTATACCAATCACCTCTTCTTGGTTCTAAACTTATATAACAAAATATCTGCTTCATGCTTCCACTAACATTCCCAAAATTCAAATCATCTTCTTCATTTCTCCAAAATGAGAAATTTCTCCAGAGTTTCCAGATTCAGTAAGTGGTAAGATAAGTCACTTAGTTGTTCAAGACCCAAAACTGGAATTTATACTCTGCTCATTTCTTTGCCTCAACTTCCCATTATTAGTCTTGTCAATTTACCTCCTAAATATCTCTAGTCTGTCTACACCTCTCTTAATCTATTACTACTATCCTAAATCTACCATCATTTCCTACGTGGATTATTGTGATAGACTTCTAAGGGTTTTTTCAGCATCTACTTGTAATTCCCTTCTGTATATTTTGTTGTCAGGATGTAAGTACAAAGCATAAATCTGATCATGTCACTTGTCTTCTTAAAACCCATCTATTGTCCTTAGTTGAAAACCCATAAGATTATTCCAAAGTTCTCCCTAATCAGATCTCTGCTTAAATTTTGTCTCATCTCCTGAAATCTCTTCCTTTTAACAATTGCTCCAGCCATCCTGTACATCTTCCATTTCATCTTAAGCAGAAGTAATTTCTTTTCTCTAACTTTTTGAGTCTGTGGTTCCCTCATCCATGTACATTTTTCTTTACCTTTTTACCTGGCAAACTATTACATATATTTAAGTTATTTTTCTAAGGGAGGCTTTCGTAAGACTCCCAGAAAGTAAATTAGACTATTTTGTCATATTTTCCCATAGTTATCGCTTAATAACATTTATCAAAACACCTTTCAGAATTGTCTTGTGACACAATGAATTTGACTATATCACACCCCATCCCTTTATTTATTTATTTATTTATTTATTTATTTTATGCACTTGTATAAGGGAAACTTTTGTTTCCCTTAAAAAAAAACCAAAAAAAACACTTCAAGCTTTCAAGCTTTCGAGACTTTCCCTCTGTAGAGATACTCGACCTTACAATCCCAGCTCTTTATCTTCAAGATTCATCTTTTCCTTGGTGATCACACACTAATTCTACTCCTGAAGCCACATGTTAAGAAATCTTCCAAAAGGTTTAGTAAAATTAAGTCCATATTCTCTGATGTTGCTAGTGGAAGGATAACCTCTAATCATAAAAGGAACGTGGGAGGAGTAGTTAGACATCAGACATTATAGCCCTCTCATGGGTTGGAGATGAGGAGATCAATTGACATCTTTCCCCCCAGAATCTCTCAAAAATTACCTCAGGTTTTGGGAGCAGGGGGAACTTACACCTTTTCATTCACAGAGAGTTGTTTTCCACAGCATATATATGTATATAACCAGACATCCACTGGTTGAAGCCTCTCTCTCTCTCTCTCTCTCTCTCTTTCTGTGTGTGTGTGTGTGTGTGTGTGTGTGTGTGTGTGTGTGTATTTGCAGGGAATTGGAGTACTAATATCTTGACACTTCTTTCCCTATTGGAGTCACTGAAGCATATCTACAGAGATAATGCATTTATAGATACATCTAGAAGATATTTGGCTATCATCTAGTCTAAGGATGGTTAATTCCAGGCATAGATGTCACCCAGTGACCCATCCCATGATTATGGCAGACATTTCTAATACATCACATTCTTACCTTCTGAGCTTGGGTCCACAATAGCCTCTGATTAATTTTCAACATTTTCTCCATGCAGCCACTTCCAATTATTGAAAATTGGCCCATAAAGAAAAAGTATTTTGCCATCTGTGATTAGCATAAACTCCCTCATTTACATTAGATGAAACAACAACATACCAGTGTTAACTTATTTTCCCAAAGTCACATATGCTGGAAGGTAGTAAAATTAGAGATAGGGATTTCTCTGTTGTCCTCAGGTCTCCTATGGTGAATTCTCCACTCTATCATGTACTTAGAAAGATTTTTCTCAACTTTTATTATTTACGGGAGAAAGTATGATTCATTTTGCAAAATGTTATTTTATAAATATCTTTTAAGATGTGTATGTGTGTGTGGATCTTAATTTGAATGTTGATGAATTAGCAAGCTCATGGAAAAGACAATTCAAAGTAAGATTGGGTCATTTTGTTTTCTCCAATTTCATGTTAAATATATTTTTATTTTAATACAAGCTGGGTTGTGCTTTTTAAGGGGTAGAAGTGCTTTTATAGCTCAATGTCATCACTAAATGCTTCTTAAGAAAATACATTAGCAAATTGTAAGAGATAATCCATTCTGTCCTCATATGTTAACTTTTCCTTGAGTAGTGCACTTTGTTCTATAAATGTGTTATTCCATGACCAAGGTGCTGAATTTGATTAAAATGTGGAATGATGGGGAGAAGCATGTAACGTTACATTTGACCCTAAATGTAACGTTAGGGTCAAAAATTGGAGAGTTCATGGAATTTCAGGGGAAAGGTTTGTTCTTGTGAAGCTCTAAACTTTAAAGCATTGAAACCTTTTCATTTTACAAAGTGATTCTATTTCATTTCCTAAAGGCTTTGGCAGAAACTTACAGCTCTCACTGAACTTTTCCTTGGTCTTTAAATGTAATATCCTAATATGAATAATCTTGGTAACATAAATATGTTGACTGCTTCATGTTCTGACATTCTATTCTCATTGCCTGATTTTATTTTCTTCTTTTACACTGACACTTGAGCATAATTACAGGCACTGCCTGAGAAAAGCATTATTTAAAACCCCAAAAAAGGCTATTTTGCATTAGAGAATTTAAAAGCCCTTCACTCTGGAAAATAAAGAGCCAACTTTGATTTTCAAATAATTTTCCCAAAGCCCCCTTCATATTTAAGATAAGGATTTCTATAGGAATTGCCTGGCAAATTATCACATAAAATATCTACAGAATCACCATGCTGTAGCTATTTGCTTGTGCATCCCATAGTATAAGAATTAAGTACATACTTTACTTAGACTTCTACAAGGAATGAAAGATGTACATTTTAAGTATTCACAAGGGAACAGTACAACATTAATGATTTGATGGATTGCTTGACTATCAGCTCTTGAAATAATTATGTTTTGTAAATGGAATGCATAAAGAACTCCTTAGTAAATCAGTGATATAGTAATGCATACAGAAAAGCTAATGCAGTCAGCTTTGACATATAAACTTATTTTCTGCAGTGTTATTAAAAAAGTCACCAAACTATTTGGAAAGTTACAGTAAATATATTATACAATCGGCACACTCGCTTATAAAGCTTTTCTCTTAGCATCATATATTTTATATTTCTAGTTTCCTGGATTTAATTGCGGTCAAAAATTTGTAAAATTTTCGTGAATTTCCAATTGCAATAGTCACTTTCCAAAGCAGTTTTGTAAAACAGCTTTCATTCTAGAAAAGCCACATATTTAAATTATCTTAGGACTGTAGTACGCAAAATATTCCAAAATTTTCAGGAAAAATACTTGACAGAAAATGACCAGTGTTCATATGATCTTTGCTGTTTTTGGATCCATGACTAGGACATTAGGGAGCATTTCCTCTTTCTCTTCCAGACAACCAGAACAGTGTCCACCTGAAGGCAACACAGAATCAGGAGAGGAGAAGGAGTTGCTCCAGAAACTGCTTTTACTTATTAAACTTTTCTTTTGAGATAGTTTATAATGTTAACTGAGACTATATTATTTTTTTTCAAATTAAAGAATAAATAGGTTAACAGTAATTAGGAGATGATTTGACATTTAGACAAGATAACTGCCTTTACTCTTTTAATAAATGTTTCAAAATTTAACCTCAAAAAAGTTACTTTATGTTCTCAAATTCTTTTTATAAAGAATCAAGAAAGTATTTCCTTAATGCAGGGGTTCTTAACAAGGGGTCTGTGAGCTTGAATTGAAATTCAATAAAGCATATTCTTATGGGGACATGTTGGTGTGGGTGTGATATATTTATTAAATAATATACAGTATAGTGTGAACTTAGTAAGTGCTCTGTGGTTTTTACCTGACTGGCAAAGGGGTTCATGGAACAAAAAAGGTTAAGAACCCCTGGCTTAATGGAATATAACTAGTTTACTTTTACGATGAAACATGCTATTGTGGTAAGAGATAGGCAGAACACAAGTTAGTACTGTTTTTGTGTCACTGAGAAATGAAAATTGACTTGAGATTCAGACATACCTGGGTTTACATTTTAGTCCTGCTGCTTATTAATTGTAAAACATTGGGCAAACTATTTATTCTTTCTAAATATGTGTTTTGTATTTCTGTAATTGGCAATAATAATTAATAGGTTGTTTATCTGGATTAAATGAGATATTTCATGATAAGAACCAACGATTTATTTTTTTTAGAGATTGCATTCAGTAAATGGTAATTACTGTTACCAGTGCTATTTTTCATCTTATTATCATGAAACTATGCTGAATTACTAACTCTTCCATTGTCACAATTCACCTCCACAAAGAAACTTTGCTTACCAAGTTTTGTATTGCTGCACACACATATATATATAGGTTCAAATTCTATGAATATGTAAATACGATTAAAAAGGGATTTTTATGAGATATGGATAGGTGGTGTATACAAAAAGAATGGTAAAGATAAGGTTATGATAACTGTGCCATTGATCTGCTTGAAACACTTCGTGGGCTCCTAATTATCTACAAATAAATTCCAAACATCTTTTCAGGGCCCGCATAGCCTTTGTCAACATGGCCTTGCACTTTCTATTCATACATTTTTAAAGTCAATCAATCATTCATTCAATTATTCATCTGTTCATTTAATAATTTCTTAAATGTTTTTTGATAGTCTATTGGGTGTCATGCACTGTACTAGGTATTGGGAAGAAATGAATAAGACAGAATTGCTGCTGTAACATAAACTGCGATCTCACAGAGGTTGACATAAGGATAGATAAATAACATGGAATTATGCAAGCCATAGCAGAGTTATGAACAAATTTGTATGGAAACACTGAAAAAAGAGTAACTGCACTGACAAGGAGAGTGTGTATATGGTCAAAACAGAAAGTTGTGCTGGGTGTTCAAAGGTAAATGGAAATTTTCAGTGCTGAGAGACTAGCATGTGCAAGCATGGTGAGAAAGGAAAAAAGGTTCTCTAATATTAATTTGTAGTGGGGAAAACATGTAAGCTACCCAGATGTCCAAAACTAGGAGAATTTTTAACTAAAATTTGGTTCATATGTGTAAAGCAATATTTAAAATTGCTAAAATTTTCAAACTTTAAAATGGGAAATTGATGGTTATATTTAACAAGTAGGAAGTCAAACTATGTAGGATAATCTCAATTTTGTAAATATAAACAAAAGAATAGAAGAAAATACATCATATTTTAATAGTATTTATCTTAGGTGGTGAAATTGTAGAAAATTTTAATCTTCTTTAAAATTTATTTTAAAAATTCTGAACCATGAGAATGAATTGTTCTCTATAATGATGATTTATGAGTTTTAGAATTCAAATAAAAACCAAAATTAATAATATTGAGTTAGGGGAAGAAATTGGGCTAGAAATTTAAGTTTGGCAATTTCATCTGATATATAACTGTTGAAGTTGAGGAGGTAGGTTTGGAAAAATAAAGGAAGTGGACAATGTTTTAAGAAAAGAAAGCATAGTCCTTTTTGGCTTAATGGAGCCTGAGGCAAGAGGTGACGTAAAACTCCTATTAGATAGGTGTTGAAACTTTTTATTTTTCTTATTTCTCAACTTTAATATTATGGTCTTAATGTGATATTCAGGGATGATTTTTCAGGTTGAATTTCAAAGACACTAATCAAAACTTTAACTCTGTCCAGTTGGACTTAATGTCTGAAGCATTTATAGCCATATATATCTCTATGATATATATCTCTTGACCAGAAAAAATGAAAAATCTTACCATTAGTAGTTTATCTTTTTTTTGTTTCTGGTCTAAATTTGAAGTGAAATTTTGTAAGCCTAATTAGAAAGAAAAAGAAGAAAATACATTTGAAGAAATCAATGGAGAGCTTCAGTTTAGATGGAGATACAAAAAAAAAAAAATTAGTACCTTCATCCTTTAAGTTTTTTATAGAAAATATACATGTTGGCTATAAAGGAATCCTTGGGGCAATAGAAAATGGTCTTCAAAAGTTAGCAGAGAAAGTTGTAGAGTTTTTAAATGTGTGACTGGGTAAGCCATTTGGGAATAGATGCCATATAATGACTAATAATCTTTCAAGATAATGGGAAGGATGACCTAATGGGACATTTCTATTTCCAAAGTCTGTGAACCCTACAGTTTCATTGCACAAGGCAAGAATTGTGTCAGAGGGAGTTATATGGTGAAATCCCATGCATTGCTCTGAAATTCATGGGTTAGTGGCCTAGCCAGCAGGGTAATGATGTGTGAAGGCAATTGAAAGCCTAATAAAATTGGGCTTCTGTGCATAATGGAGGTAAAATATAATTTTATTGTCCACTCTAAATTGTATATAGCTTAGAGATGGACCCATATACTGCCCATTTAGATAAAATTTTTAATCCCTTTCTGAGATAAGTAATGTTTTCATTAATCAATGTCCATCTTCATAATAATTGTGAATAAAAATAACAAAATCTTAAATCCTAATTGGTTCTGGTAAAATCTAGTTGATTAAAATGGTTTATCTTTTTCAGAAATTTCTTTCAAAATAAATACCTAATTTGTCAACATCTAAGTAGAAATTGTTAACTGATAAGTTGATTTAATTTTCTATGAAAGACTTTAATTCAAATCTTAAATTTATTATGTAGACCACATATTGTCTTTTTATGATCTATTTTCCTAGACATTTTTTCATCAAGTAATATGCTACTTCACTCTCAGTATTCAGAAATTCCTTCAGTTATCTATTAAAATGTTTTTTTTGTTAACAAATATTTATACATAATATGAAAATTTTCATAGGTACTGCTATTTTACAAAATAAGACTTGTGTAATTATATTTGATGTAATTGCAAACCTAGTTTGAAAGTCAAAAGAATAGTACAATGAAATTCTAAATATTCTTTATTCAGATTCAACATTTGTCTGTATTTTATCCTATTTGTTTATCATTTTCTCTATCTGTATAAACTATAATATATATGCATTTCTCAGTACAGATATATATATATATTTTTTTTCCAAACCACCTGTAAGTAAATTGGAGTTATTGTGCTCTTTACCTTACAATACTTCAGTATACATTTTCTAAGATCATTGATTTTTCTCTTATAGTATAAATTTGAAATAAGAAATTTTATATTGATCACATAGTATATTGTAATACACATTCCATATTCAAATTTTGTTATGTTAAGGATCTAATCCAGGATCAAGCATTGCATTTAGTTGTCATTTCTCTTTAGTCTCCTTTAATGGATTCACTCCTCAGCCTTTCTATGTCTATTTGACTTTTACATTTTGATGAGTATAAGCTAGTTCTTTTGGGGATTTCCCTTGATTTGGGTTTGTCTGAAATTCTGTATGATTAGATTTAAATTATGAATTTTTTGCAAGAATTCCACAGTGTTATTCTGCCCTTTTCAATGTATCCTTTCAGGAGGCATATGATGTAAGTTTGTTCCAACATTAATAATAACTTTTATCACTCAGTAAAGGTATTTTTAATTTAATTGGCAAGTAGATATTTTGAGGCTGTATAAATATCCTGTTCCTCATCACATTTTTACTCACTATTTATAGTACCCATTAATGGTTTTTCTGATTCTTTAATTCCTACTATATTTATTATCTAACATTGGGCTGTAGGGAATAGTTTTCCTTTCTCTATCCTTTATTAATTCATTCATTCAAACTCCATAGTATCATGGAATTTTATTTTATTCAATGCACAACAATCCATTACTATCATTATTTATATTCATGCTCAATTTGTTCCATATTTTGCCAGTAGAAATAATGCTCAATTTGTTCCATATTTTGCCAGTAGAAACAACTTCAGCTGCTCCCTATGTCCTTTTGATGGGCTTCTATCACTTTTAGGGAGAAAAGATGTTCTAGTCTCTATTTATACTTTCCCTATCCTAGCCTTCAAATCAGCAATTTTGCCAAAGGAGACTTGTTTCCTTTTAGTAGAAATGGTATTTTGAAACCAAGATCTGAGCGTTAGGTGTGCTCATTACTGCTAGTGTATCATTGCTTCTAGACCCTAATAACAAAATAAATTACAATCTCTGCATTATGCATACTCATTTCTACTTGAATGCAATTGCTTTTTGGCCTACTCAGTAGTCAGAGCTTTATGTCTGTGTGTGAGTATGAGTGTGTGTGTACACACATAGATCAAGTTTTTTTTCTCTCTCTCTTGCTCCCTCTCTCCAGATAGATAGATACAGACAATTTCCTACTTCAATTCAACAACACAGAGTATATTCTAATCTGCCCAATTTCTATATCCATAAAACTCTCTTTACAAGGAATGAGAAAACTGGCTTCCATTATCTTCAATGCTATGACTCCTGTTTTCAACCCCAGAATACACAAAATTTAGTTTCAGAATTGCTACTCACAAAACTGCAAAAAGCAAACTTCACTACTTTTCACAATTTTTTGAGGTACATACAGAGAAATTTTCAAACCCTAATTGTATAATCCATTACCTCTGACATATGGACACACCTGTGTAATCCAGCCCCAATAAAAATATAGTACATTTCTGTGACCTGAGGAATATCCTTTGTGCCCCTTTCTAGTCGCTACCGTCTCACAGAGAAGCAAACTCTTTTTTGATTATTTTTACCATGATCAATCTTTCTTGTTTTATAATTTCATGTAAATGAAATCTTACAGTGTCTACTCTTTTCTGTTTCTTTCCCCATACTGTATCTTAGTTCTCATCCCTAGTCCCTCCCAATTCCCTGCCCCCCACCCCATTGAGTAGACGCCATGATGTAAATATGCCAAATTATCTCTACTGTAGATTTTTTTTTTCAGTTTGGAGATATTAGTAGAAAAATATTTTTATTTAATACTAAATATTTAACTGTTTATGTATTTATGTATGTATATATGTACTATGAGTGAAGCACTCTTCCATAAACCTTTTTTTGTGGGTTTATTTTTATTTGTTTTGTTTAAGTATCTAGAAGTAGGTTTCTAGGTCATGGGGTAGGTATATGATGGGGAGTAAAAGAAAATGACACATAATTTATCTAAGTGGTTGTACCATTTTCCACTTCTGCCAACACAGTATGTTTCCATGGCTCCACATTTTTGTAAACATTTGGTATTGCCAGATCTTTTTAATTTGAGCTAATCTAATAGGTGTGTAGTGCTTTTAGTTTGCATTTCATGATGACTGATGATGTACAGAACTATTTCATGTGCTTATATCTTCATGTATCTTCTTTTTTAAATTGTCTGTTATAAGAATTTGAAGCGGGGTGAATCCCAGAAAATCATGTTCTTAAAGCTAATCCATTCCTGTGGGTGTAAAACGTATTGTAGATGGTACCTTTTGATTAGGTTCAGTTAAGGGACCTTCCTTTTAATTATTCACTTCAGTAGGGTGTGATCCAGGGTGGGTCTTAATCCTCTTACTGGAGTCCTTTATAAATGGAGGAATAAAGAGCAGCAGACACAGGATAAAAAACAGAGAGAAGCCTCCAGAAGTTGAAATCAATGAACCTAGGAGAGAGAAAAGCCATAGACAGAGCAGCCTGAAGCAGAGCTAACAACTAGGCCAGGAGGAGAGGGAAAAGGGGAGAGACAAGATGCTGCTGTCATTATGCCTACAATGTGCAGTGAAGGCAGAGATCCACAGAGCTACCATTGTGCCTTGCCATGTGGAGGAGTCCAGGATCACCAGCAGCCCACCTTCAGGGAGAAAGCTTTGCCTGATGCCTTGATGCACATTTTTCCCAACCTCAAAATAGTAAGCTTTTAACCTAATAAATTCCTGTTATAAAAGCCAACCCATTTCTTGTATATTGCACCCAGCAGCTTTTAGCAAACTAAAACATCTCTTCAAGTTTTTTATCCATTGTTTAAACTTGTGTTGCCTTTTCAAATTGAATTTTATGCCTTCTTTATGTATTCTGTCTATACATCTTTATCAGGTATATGTTTTAAGAACATTTTCTCCAATCTGTGTCTTGCTTATTCATGTTCTTAAATATGTTTTTGTTTAATCATATTATTAAAACTTGGTGAAGCTCTATTTATTATAGCTTTGTGATATTACTTTCTGTTTCATTGCTTACTTCAAGGTAGCAAAGATATTCTTCTAAGTTTTCTTTGTAAAACTTTATAATTTTAGCTTTTATGTTTAGTCCTATGGGCCATATCAAATTAAATTTTTTCAATGATTTGAGGTAAGAATCAAAAACATTTTTTTAAAATATGGGTATATTGATCTTTTAAAAATGTGGAGATATATATCTATATATAAATTGTTTTTCAATCTACATGTGTTTTATTTCTTCTAGTTGCCTTATTGCCCTGAGTCAAACCTCCATTACTGTATTAAGTAGAAGTCATGTGAATGGACATCCTTGCCATTGTACCAATTTAGGAGAAAATGTTTAGCATTTCACAATTAAGTATGTTATTAGCTGTAGATTTTTTAATAGATGGCATTTACTAGAATGAGAAATTCATTTCTAACTAGTTTGCTGGGAGTTTTTGAAAAAAATTATGGTTTGGTTTTGACTTTCATCAAAATCTGTTTGGTGATGGTGATGGTATCACTGTATTGTGAATGTAATTAATAGCTTGAATTATATATTTGAATGTGGTTAAAGCGATAATTTTAGGCTGCATATATGTTACTAGAATAAAAATAAAACAAAAGAAAATAAACAAAAAAATTCTATTTGGGCATGTCATGAGGTAGCCATATATAATTTTCCTTTATTCTGTTAATAAGGTAGATTAGATTCATATCTCAAAAATTGAACAATCATTTTAATCCAGAGATAAACATGACTTAGTCCTAATGTATTATCATTTTGTATAGTTTTTATACCACAAATTATGCCCATGCCCTAATCCCCCAAACCTGTGAATATGTTATCTTAAATGGCAAAAGAAATTTTGCAGATGTAGTTAAACTAAGGAATTTGAGAGGGGTAGATTATCTTGGCTTATCCAGGTGGGCCCAATATGATCACAAGAAGGAGACAGGAAGATCAGTTAGATATGATGAAGGATGCAAAGGTCAGAGGGAGGTGAGCCCATGAGCTAAGGAATGCAGGCAGCCTTTAAAAGCTAGAAAAATGAAGGAAATGTATTCTCCCCTAGAGTACCTACAAGGAATGAAATTCTGCTTGCATCTTGACTTTAGCCTAATGAAATCCACTTTAGACTTCTTGAAGATAATAAATTTGTGGTGTTTTAAGCCACTAAATTTATGGTTTTGTTACAGCAGCAATAGGAAACTATTGTTTTGATTTGCTGATATTTTATGAAGGATATTTGCAATTAGAACTGTAATGCTTTTTTTTTTTTTCACTTTTTCTTACTTTGTTAGGTTTTCATACTAAGGCTGTGGTAGCCTTACTAAGCAAGTTTGGAATGTTTCCTGCTTCTCTATTACCTGAAATATTGGTATTATTTGTTTTTTAAATAGAAACTTCGGTAGAAACACCAGTGAGAGATCTGGCCCTGCATTGTACTTTGTTGGAATATTTTGAAAGTAAATTCAATGTATTTAATACAATGGTTTTCCAACTTTATTACACTTCAGAATCATCTGGAGGGCTTGTAAAAACAGATCGATGAGTCCCTTTCCCAGAGTTTCTGATGCAGTAGATTTGGGGCAGAGACTGAGCATTTGCATTTCTAAAATGTTCTCAGGTAATGCTGATGTTACTGGTCTAGGAACCACACTTGAAGGGCCACTGCTTTAAAGATATAGGGCTTTCGGGTAAATTTTATTTTTCAAATAATTTGTCCTTTCCTGATAGTTGTCACACTTATTAGCACCATGTAGTTGATAATATTTCCTTACTACTTTAATGTCTACAGAATCTGTAGTGATATCCTATCTTTAATTCTGATAATGGTAATTTCCATTTTCTTCCTGTTGTCCTTAATCAATCTTGCTAGGAGTTTATCAGTTTTATTAATCTATTCAAAGCACCAACTGTTGACCACGTTGATTTTCTCTTTTTTTGCTTGGTTTCTCTTACTTGGATTTCTGCTCTTATCTTTATTATTTTCTTCCTTGTCATTACTTTGGATATGCTTTGATTTTATTTTCTTACTTCTTTAAGTGGAAGTCTAGAGGCTTGATTTTAGACCTTTCTTCTTTCCTAACATGAATATATAAAACTATAAATTTCCTCATAGTACTACTTTAGCTGCATCCCACAAATGTTATATTGTATTTTCATTACTATTATCTTGAATTGTTTATTTTTTTTTTTAGCACTTGGGTTACTTAGAAGTGCTATGTCTAATTTCCAAATATTTGGAGCTTTTGTGTTAATTGTATTTTTAAAAGATTTATTTATTTCATTTTTTTTCTTTATCCCCCTCTCTCCCAGATGGTTCTCTTGTCTGCCTGCTCATTCGTTGCTCACCTTCTCCAGGAGGCACCGGGAACCAAACCCGGGAGCTCCCACATGATAGGCAAGTGCCCAATGGCCTGAGCCACATCTGCTCCCTGTGTGCTGCGGCACCTGCTAGCTTGTGGCATCAGCTCATTGCAGTGGGAGGCAGCATCTAGCTCATTGTGGCAAGAGGCAGTGGCTAGCTTGTTGCAGTGAAAGGTGGCATCTGCTCGTCTTCCTTTAGGAGGCACTGGGACCTGAACCTGGGACTTCCCTTGTGGTAAGTGAGTGCCCAACTGGTTGAGCCACATCCACTTCCCATCCATTGTATTTTATTTCTACTTAATATGTTGTTAGAATACACATCAAGTAAGATTTTAATCTGAAATTTATTTAATAATATTTCACATCAGAATATATTTTTTATCTTTGTGAATGTTCCATATATACATGAAAAGATGTATATTCTTCACTTATGTGTAATGCCTTGTAACTGTCAGTAAGATCGGGTAGTTAATATTGTTGTTCAGATATTCTATGTCATTACTATTATTTTGCCTAGTTGTTATATCAGAGAGTGTGAGAACATTAAAATCTCCAAATGCGTGGGTATGTCATTTGTCACTTTAGTTCTTTTAATTTTTTGTTTCAACACATATTTTGAAACACTGTATTAATCACATATACATTTCATCATTTATTATTTCTTACTGATGAATTGATCTTTTTGTTATTATTATGACATATCTTTTTTTCTTTGCTAACACTCCTTGCATTAGAGTCTACTTTATCTAATATTAATATGGCAACTCCAGCTTTCTTATGTTTACTGTTTTCATGGTATATCATATTCCAGTCTTTTACTTTCAACCTATGCTCATCACTCTATTTAAAACACATTTACATATAGTTGGGTCTTGCTATTTTATCCACTGTGACATGTCTTTTTTAATTGGGGTGTTTAATCCACTTAAATATAATACATTTATTGATTTTCTTGGTTTTAAGTTTATCATTTTATTTTCTGATAGTGACTTTCTCTTTTTCTCTTTCTTCCCCCTTCCCTTCCTCTTCCTCTCCCTATCCTCTTTCTTTCCCTATCTCTCTCTCTCATTCTCTCTCTCATTTTACCTGTTCAACTTTTTCTATCTTCTTTTGAGTTAATTGAATTTTTTAATGTTCCATTTTAATTGCTCCATTGGCTTGTCTATATCTCTTTAAATTATATGATTTCATTAGTGTTTCTTCTGGTGATTACAATATACATCCTTAACACAACAATGTAATAGAATTAATATTTTACCACTCCAAGTAAAACGTAAGAATATTACAACAACATTGTTCCATATACCATCAAAATTTTGTTCGTTTTATCTTATAAATATTATATCAACATGAAATATAAATTTCACAATATAATATGCATGTTTATACATATATATTTACTCAAAACAATGAAATGTCTTTTTGAAGAAATTAAAAGAAAAATAATATTCTTTCATATATATTCACATAGTTACTATTTCTGATGCTCTTCATGCCTTCCTATAAAATCACATTTTCATCTGGCATCATTTCCTTTCAAGCAGAGAAAAATCATCCTTTAGCATTTCCTGCAGCACAGGTCTGCTGGCAAAACATTGTCTTAGTTTTCTTTTATCTGAAAATGTCCTGATTTGAACTCCATTTTTGAAGATTATTTTTACTGAATTGTCAGTATTTTCTTTCTTCACTTTCAATATGATATTTCATTGTATTCTAGCTGATATTGTTTCTTATTTCATTCATGTTTTTTTCCCTTTGTGTGTAATTTATAGATTTTCTCTTTCTGCTTTTAAGATTTCTGTTTTTCTTTAGTAGAAGCAGCTTAAATCTGTTACACTCAGGTGATGTTTTCTTTGATTTACTCTGCTTGAGGTGTGCTGAGATTCTTGAATTGGTAAGTTTATTTTTCTATTTCATTTGAGAAGCTTTGAGCCATTATTTCTTCAAAATATTTCTACCCCATAAAATCTCTTCCCAACCGCCATCACCCTTACAATCCAATTGTACTTATATTAGACTACTTGTTATTGCAGTGTAAGTGACTAATACTCTCTTCATTTATTTTCGATCTTTTGTTTTTCACTGTTCTTCAGATTGTATAATTTCTATTGAACCATTTTTAAATTTCCATTTTTTTCTTTCAGTCATTTCAAATCTACTTTTGGGTTCATCTAGTAAACTTTTTTATTTTAGTAGTATCTAAAATAGATATTACTAGGCTGGAATAATTCTACAATTTAAGTGGTTTATGTGGTTTTGATGTCTCTGTTGAAATTCCGCATTTCTCCACTCATCATTACCATGTTTTCCTTTCAGTCCTTTTACATATTTAAATGGTTACCCTTTTCTTCTAACTCTAACATCTTCTAACTCTAACATCTAAGTCATCTCAAGTTCATTTTCAGTTGACTACTTTTTCTCTTCAATAGGGGACTCATTTTTACTGTTTTATAGTATCACTTGTAATTTTGAGGATTTGCTAGATGTTGCATATGAAAGAATTGCAGGTGATATGGATTTATGCCAGCTTTTAAAAATTGTTGAGTTTTGTTCTAGCATGCAGTTAATGCACTAGCAGATTTTTGCCTGGCTTAACTGGCTTAGTCTGATTTTTCGTTAGAGCAGGTGTATTACCATTTTGAACTTAGTTCTGGAGATGTCCTTTCTCTAAGACATAACTTTGGCTACCAAGAGGTAAAATTCATTGGATCTCAACTGAGTGCTTGAGATGCTCAGTGGTGTCTCTCAACATTGGGTGTGCTAAAACATCAACAGCTTCTAGAATTCCTTGATCTCTATTGTCTTCATTCATGTTAGTGAAGCAGGTTGATATCTGCTAGGCAGCACAATCTTTTTTTGTCCATGTACTTTCCTTCCTAAGCCAAGAATCTATTGGGATTATCCTGTTCAGACTTCTAGCATTCTCTCTGTCTTCTCAGGTAAACTGCCCTGCCAAATATAGTAACATCAGCAACACGGTCCTCCTATCTCTGAGTCTTATCTCAGTGATTCTTCTGCTCAGCCTGTGCTGTTCTTCCCTTCTTATCAGGCAGAAAGCCAGGGTGGTTATGGGGCAATCATGGAACACTCACAGAGATCACTCTTTTGTGTTTTCTTTCTGTTAAGTATTATAGTCCTCTGTCGTTGTTGTTAAGTCCGTGAAAATAATTATCTCATACATTTTTTCCAGTTTTATAATTGTTTTGGTGGGAGAGAAAGCCCACTATTAATTACTCTATCATGGTTGGAAGCAAAAGTCAAGTACAATTGTTTAAACAATGAACTTATAAAAGAGAGGACTGATTATTTTATAATATGAAAGTGATGTCTTGTGTATATAATAGTTGTTTTTATAAATGTCTATTTAAAACAAAACACTAAATATCCAAAATTTCAGTATATATGGGTTAGGGGAAGACAGGGACTCATTTATTTCTACCCTGATTTCTTCGGAAAAAATTGAGAAGTACTGAACTCAGACTTTCCTTGATGCATTTCTCTATTGTTAGAGGATACACAGCTATCGGATGTGCTTCAATTTAGCTAAGATAGGTAGCACTAGCATATTCTTATTCATTTAGCCAGCAGCATGTTGCATGCAAAGTGTGTTATGTCACCTTGTCTGCACAGAATCACTTGGATTATGCATATGCAAAGAGGCTGTTTCAGATTCAAATAAACTTGAATTTATTCAGAGTGATATTAGTGCTTAAGCACTAATGCATTCCATTTGCAAAATACTGCTGTTTAAACATTCAAATACTTACTCCACATACCATTAAACCATTAGCAACATCATTCTCCTTTACTATTTTTGCATGTGGATTTCTACCTTTCAAATGTATGCCATTTGAAACATATTGGAATATTTATTAAGTGGGTTATTAAAATCTCTTTTTAATATAGACTTTGTATTTACCTAAGTTTATTTACAAATAAGAATTGTAAATCCCTTTGAGATCATTCATTTTTCATTGGTAAATGGTGGTTATAATGAGTGACCTTTTTAAAAATGGAAAACTAAAAATAGCAGTACAATTATTTACTTAGATGATGTTTTCTGTGGAATTCAAAAGGCTGTTTTAGTACTTCATATTAAAGATACATGGGCAGATTATTGGGAATTGGAGGGAACTCATGAACTTTGGAATGAGTGCTACGTGGAGATCAGATTTCCTTCCTGGCTTTTATGCTTATCAGAAGAACATTTTGAATGACAATTGTAACTTATAGCTATTGTCTGCTGCCTCCTGTTTATACTAGATCAGCTTTTCAAATATGCCATAATAATTTCTGAGGTGTATGCAAAGACCATTGCTATTGAAGATAATTTTAGTGTAGACATTTGTGAATAGATAAATCAGAGTGGATTCAAGTTTATCACTTTAGTCACTTGCATTCCCACATGAATTCTTAAATTGTGAAGAAGAGAATTATAGCTGGTGGCCCAAGGTAACCCATAATCCCCAGCCTGTATGTAAGTGTTGTCAATCATGTCTCAGTGAAAAAAATACATATTTAAGAAGAGATGTTGTAAATGGTGATATCTTTGTATATGGGGATGATCTTATTTATTTTTGGACCCCTAGTGCTTGGCACATGGTAGTCATACAAAGATTATTTGAAGGGATAAATTTATATATGGATAAATGAATGCATTTAGGAACTCTGAACTTTATTGGAGGAGAACTATTTTATATATTTTGTTGATTTATAGACTATGAAATAATCTTTGTTCAGGAAGAAATATTCCAAGTTGTGCTCTATCTTGAAGCTTAGCTTCCCATATTTTCCCACTTTTGACTAGTTTTCCAATAAAATAGCCTTTAGGGCAGGGGTTTTTCTTAATGTTTTTGTTCCATGGACCCTTTTGCCAGTCAGGTGAAAACAACAGACCCCTTTATTATTCTTTTGTTACACACTATATGATTCAATTTATTTAAACTTAAATAATGGAACAAACTAAACTATAGTGTTTAGAGATTCATACTTATGGGATAAAATTACAAAGTAAAGCAAGGAAACAAAAATAAGTCAGGAAGATGGAAAGGGGAAGGGAAGTGGTCATAATGGGAAGAGGCATTGCAGAGGCGTCTGGGTGCTGGCCAGGTTCTATTTCCTGACCTTAGACGGTAGTTGTATGTGGCTTGCTTTATAATAATTTGTTATACATGTATATGCCTATTTTGTCAATTTTTTTGTATTTACATAATATTTTACAATACAAACAGCTTGAAAATAAATTTAAGGAAGGAAAAGGCAAAAAAAGCAACAACAATGAAACATTGAGCTTTTAATTAAAAATTCAGGCCAAAGTGTTTCATAAGCAACACATTTGAGGATACATTTTTTGTTCTTAAGACAAGAATTCAGTTTTTATTCTAGAACTGATAGGGTTCTTGTTGAGTTTTTGAATATGACATCTAAAATACGGTTTAAAAAGTTAATGTGGCTATTAGTAGATAGGATATGTTGGTTGTATAATCTTAGAAAGCAATATTAGCTGAAGGAAGATCAGTTATGAGAGTATTGTTTTCTTCCAAGCATAAAATGATATGGCATAAAACTAGGGCAGTGGCTGTGGTATTGAAGGAAAGATGTAAAGAATATCACAAAAGAAGAACTGATAGAAGCAGATACCTCTTCTGATATGACAGGTAATTGGGGAGAAGTGAGCATCAAAAATGACAGTAAGGCAGTAATTCTCAAACTTTAGCTGCATCAGAATCACCGGAAAAGCTTGTTAAAGTACATATTACTGTACTTTTAAACCCTACTCCCTGAATTTTTTAATTTTTTAAATTAAAAAAAATTTTTTTAAAGATACTTAGATTACATAAATGGTATATAAAAAATATAGGGATTCCAATAGGCCCCAACTCCCACACCTCCCACAGCCTCCCACATAAACATCCTTCATTAGTGTGGCACATTAATTGCATTAATAAACACATCCTGGGGCTTTGCCATTAAGCATGGACCATAGTTCACACTGTAGACCACACTCTCTCCCACACAGTTCTGCATGTTATATGATGATATAAAATGGCCTATATCTGTCATTGCAGTGTCACTCAGGACAATTCCCAAGTTCTGAAAAAGCCTTGGTATTACAACTGCTTTTCCCTCTCCCTGCCCCCAGAGCCTTCAGTGGCCACTTGCTCCACATCAGTGTAATTTCTTCCATTGCTTGAATCACAATATGTCTGTAGTAGAATACCAGTAAGTCAACTCTAGTCCATAGCTCTTCCCCCTATCCTGAGGAGTCTGGGATGGTGGTGTCCACTCTACCTCCAATTGAGAGGCAGCTTATATCCCATGGGGAAGATGGATGGAATTATCCTGCCTGCAGCTGCAGACTCTCTCCATTCTCTGGGATGGCCGTTGTCCATCATCATCTCCCCACCAGTTGTCCTGGGTGAGTCCAATGAGTTGTAGAGTAGGATTTGCTGCTCCACTGAGGTTCTGGGCCCAGCTGACACATGGACAGCCCAAAGACTCAAGTATCTGGACATACACCTACAAATTCTAGTACCAAGTATAGGTTTGAATAGAAGGGACAGATGAGCCATGTGCAGGGAAGACATAGTTGAGTACAACTCTGTCACGCTCAGGAGCCCAAACTCCAAAGTAGGGCCCACTGGCAAGGCACCAAACTCCAGAGCTATTCACCCTGACATAGGACCTGGGTATCTCCAGAGTCCTCAGGAGCCCCATTATTTGGGGTGATATCCACTTTGGAATTCTATGAGATCCTACTGAGATATGCGTTAAGCATTACCACTGGGATGACCTCCCAACTCATTTTGAAGTCTCTTAGCCATATAAACTCATTTGTCTTTACCTTTCCCCCTTTCATTCAAGGTCTTTTCCAGTCTCATTGCCAGTTGGCACTTGGTAACAATCCCTCAGTGCCAGGGAGGCTCATCCCCGGGAGTCATGTCCCATGCTGGGAGGAAAGTAATGCATTCATATCCTGAGTTTGGCTTAGAGAGAGGCCACATTTGAGCAACAAGGAGGCTCTCAGGAGGCAACCCTTAGGCACCCCATAACAATAGGCTAAGTTTCAATTTCAAGAGCAAAGACTCATAAGGCTAGTCATCAATATCAAGGGCCCATCAGTGGATCATCCTCCCTCGCCAGTCACTGCCCCTGCACTTGGGGGACTGTTGCTGCTCCCTTAGAGAATGTGGCAGAGCTCTCCAGGATGGGAATTCAGTATTCTCTCATTTACTGAGTGATTCTCCACCCACTGTGACAATGCCCTGTGAACATTTGAACATTTTTATATACCTTATATTTATGCTCAGGTTAACTTCTTCCCATGCATCCCCCATCCCTGACACCCCACACCAAGATTCTCCGCCGCCCCAGTTGTAACAATTCTGTGATCCAAAGCTTCTTCAAAGATGAAGCCATTACAATAGCTGAATACAATTAATAGGAAAATGAAATCATAAAGATAAGTTTAAATGTAAGAGATAAAATACATGAAAAATTTTTAAAAAACCTAAAAATTAAAAAGAGTGGGATATTAAAAAAAAATGAAAAATAAAAAAAAAAAATTTTTTTTGACCTTTTGCCTTTCATCACTGCAATATCTGGTGTCCAGTCTGTACCGTGGCACTTTCCCCCTCTCATTCCCCAGTGTCTCACTATTTTTTATTTTGTTTTCAAAGAAGTTTTAGGTCACAGCAAAGTCACACACAGAATACAGGAGACACTCATATACCCAACATCCTCCCGCTTTCCTCTCCCCCATATTAATGCCTTTTTATATGTGGATGGTAGCATTGTTATAACTGCTATATAAATAGTGAAACATAGCTACTAAACATTGTCAATGGTTTATACTATGGTTTACATTGTAGACCATACACTTTTATAAATCTTTTTATAAATGATATTTACCATGTCCTGTGTCCATCTCTGTATGGTAATGAAGAACACTTCTTCTGACCGCTAAATACCCCCTGTTTGATCTATTGTATTCCTCCCACCCCATTCCCCCAGGTCCCATGACGACCCCCTGGCTTGACTCGTTGCTTGACAAGATTCATAGTTACATGCAAAAGAGGTCTTGACACACTGGTTTGTCCTCCCCTTTTAGGAACCACCCTTGCTCTTGAGAGACTCCCACCTGTCTATTTCTGAACAAATCAGTCCTCCCAAAAATGGGAGTCCAACTCCTTCCTGCTCACTATGTAGGTCTCCACCCACTTATGCAGCACATTATGACGGAATGAACACTCACACACTCCCTAGAAGCCTGCTCTAGGTGCATCCTGTCCCTAATGCACCCCCAACCAACAACTTAAACCAGTGACCCTTCCTTGTTTTGCCATAAAAGCATTCCCACCTCTGTACTTCCAACCTCATACCCACAAATCCCCAGTGTTCACCTGGCCCCTCTCCCAACCCATTCCCCAGTATCTTGGACCTTCTGACTCACCCTTTCCAATTTACCCACCTGTCAACCCCGCACCACCCAACCCAATACTATCATTGCCATCCTGTCCTATCCCTTCAATACACAACTACACTCTATCACTTTACCATAGATTACATCTGTATGGGTGATGGCTCACAACCTTTTGTTCTCTTTCTATTTCTTGTAAACCTATCTTACAGACAATAGCTCTCTGAGACTGCTCAATTTCCTTAATTCATATCAGTGAGGTCATGTACTGTTCATCCTTCAATGCCTGGCTTGCTTCAATTAACATAAGGTCTTCAAGATTCATCCATGTTATCCCGTGTGTTAGCACTTTATTCCTTCTTACAGCTGAGTAATATTCCATTGTATGTATGTACCACATTTTGTTTAGCCATTTAACTGTCGATGGTCACCTGGGTTGATTCCAACTTTTGGCAATAGTGAACAATGCTGCTATGAACATTGGTGTGCATATATCTGTTTGTGTCTTTGCTTTCAATTCTTCAGGGTATATACCCAGCAGTGGAATCACTGGATCATATGGAAGTTCTATAGTTAGTTTTTTGAGGAACTGCCAAACTGTCCTCCATAGTGGCTGGACCATTCTACAATTCTACCAGCAGTGGATGAGGGTTCCCATTCCTCCACATCCTCTCCAACACTTATAGTCCGCTGTTTTGTTAATAGCCGCCATTTTAATGGGTGTAAGATGGTATCTCATTGTAGTTTTGATTTGCATTTCCCTAATAGCTAGCGATGTTGAGCATCTTTTCATGTGCCTTTTAGCCATTAGTATTTCTTCCTCAGAGAAGTGTCTTTTCAGGTCGCTTGCCCATTTTTTAAATGGGTTGTGTGTCTTTATTTTTGAGGTGTAGGATTTCTTTATATATGCAGGAAATTAGGCTTCTATCAGATATATGGTTGCCAAATATTTTCTCCCATTGGGCAGGCTGCCTTTTTACTTTCTTGATAACGTCCTTTGAGGTGCAGAAATTTTTAATTTTGAGGAGATCCAATTTATCTATTTTTTCTTTTGCTGCTCGTGCTTTGGGTGTGAAGTTCATGAAGCCATTTCCTATTTCAAGGTCCTGTAGATGTTTCCCTAGATTATCTTCCAAGGAACGGACCCCCTTACTGAGTCCACACTATACTGTGTATTATTTAATAAATATATCACACCTGCACCAACACATCCCCACAAGAATGTTTTTTCAAATTTTCATTTCAAGATCATGAACCCCCTGAAATCTTTCCATAGATCCCTGGTTAAGATACCCTGCTTTAGGGAATCTTGTCACTCTAAAGCTCAATCCTTTCATACCCAGCAATGTGGTACAAGTTTAGTGTTAACTACCTCATTCAGGTGACTCATTAGATATACCATACCATAAATACCCTGACAGAATAAGTGACAGACAAAATCAATGCCTATAAAATATGTTTTTAAAAAATACGCAAAACCTGAGATTATGATGTGACATGGATTGTTGGTCTGAGCTAAGTTTTGTATGGAAGCTCTTATTTTGTAAAATAAAACCGCTTGTTGTCTCTGGTTGTATAGAAAATGGCCTAGGTATTTTGGCTATTTTAGAAGGAAAAAAGTTGAAACAATTTTTGTTTGTATATCCATGATAAATTTGAATTGCAAGTTTATGATTCCATGAAAATCCCCCTTTCTTCTAAAATATTGCTATTTTTAAGGGCTATAATGTTTTATAGAAACTTCATTGGTAATTTATTTTAGCTAACACTGAGATAAAAGAACACATTCATCTGAGGTAACAAACTTTAATTTCATTTGCATGATACAGTCTTTGTTAATTTTGGATTTTTTTTATTGTTACTGATGTGATTTATTACATCTCTAGTTCAAGAAAATGAATCAATTACTCACAAGCAGTTCAATGGTTTGTAAAATAATATAAATATAACAATTTTGAATAACATTGTAATATACTGGTAAATGAGAATTCAGTGTAAATATAGAATATAAATTTGAATTCATATTCAGTTAATTTTTGTATGTTGATTTTGCACAAGCAATAAAAACAGAACAGTAAAATAGAAAGTATGATTAATCGAATCGCCCATTCAATAGCTACAGTATTTAGTGAGTGCCTTCCTTGTAACTAAGTGCTGTTATAGATGCTAGGGATACAACAGTGAATAGCACATTCCAAATATTTATGAAGTTTCTACTCCAGTTATGGAAGAAAGAGTAAAATAGTAAACAAATGCATAAATTAATAAAATTATAGATGGTGATAAATACTATGAAGAAGCCTGGAAAAGAGAATTTCAAGTGATGGAAGTGGGGGCTATTTTACTTGGCATGGCCGGGAAAACTCTTCTGCTAATATGGTATTGTAGCAGAGAACATAAGGAAGAGGATGAGATGTCTGGAAAAAGAGATTTCAATGTGGAAACAAGAACAAGCACAATGGCCCTGAAGCTGGAGTGTGCTTGGTGTGTTTGAAGATCACAAAAGGGACCAATGTACTAGGAGTTCAGTCCAGGAGACTGACTTTAAGTAATTAGACAAATAATTACTTAATGAGAGAAAAGAATGGTGTAAAAAGAGAGTAAGTAACCTGTGCTGGAATGTTAAAGAATACTGCTAAGAAGGTAACTTTCAGTAAGATCATAAGTGTGAGGAGGAGTTAGTCAGATGATGGGTGATGGAAAAATAGAGTCATTTTTCTTTTAAAGAGGAACAGTTTGTGGCAAGGCCCAAGGATGCGAAAGGTTGAAGAGAAGGCCTCTGTAGCTGAAATATGGTGTGAGAAGGAGAAAGTGGTAGTATATAAGATTGTAAATAAGGGGGTGGGAGGTGGAACAGAATGTGTAGGTACAGTCTCTTAAGTAATATTAAAGGTTTGGGTTTCATCTGAAAGCACTGTTTCAACCAATGGTTTAAACAGGGTGTGTGTGTGTGTGACATAAATATAGTTGCATTTTAAAAGTAATAACTCTGAAGACTTGATGGGAGGGCCCTTTGAATGGAGCCATTGGCAGTTCTTGATCTTGGAGGCAGCTTGATGAAAGAAGTGGCATGGGAAAACACACAGTATTAAATTGAGGAAACGTTTACATTTTTAGTTCTTGATGTGGCTGATATGGATGGCAATGATATAAGGTGTGTCATTTCTTTATGGCAGTGAAACAAAATCTGTACAACTTTACCAAATGGTGCAGTACATAAAGAGGTTTCCCTATTCTTGTGGGTATATCTTGCAGGAATTTAAACAGTAGAACCGTTGGATTTAATCTCATGAAGCTTAGTTGAAAATCATTAGCATGGCTACCTTTATAGTCTTTCAGGAAACAGGGTGCTGAGAGAGAAGAGTGGCCACTGGAAAACAGGCCCCAGAAAAATGAAGAGTAGTCACTGAAGGAAACTTATAGTCTGTGGAAAGTTTAGAAAGCAATCAGAAGGTTGAAATATCATAATGCTGTAAAAGTCAAAATTTTAAGAAGGGTCAAGAACTCTCCATTGCTGAGCACTGAAGAGAGGTCAAGGAGAGGAGAGATAAGAACAATCCTTATTGATCTTTCAGGAAACCATGGAATTAAAGTAGACATAAAATATTATTATTTTTATTTTTTTAATAGTTTACATTATAGTTTAATCTCTCTCTCCCGCACAATTTTATAAGTTATGACAAGATGTATAATGGCCTGTATCATTGCAATGTCATCCAGGACAATTCCAATGTCCCGAAAATGCCCCTATATTACACCTATTTTTCCATCTCCCTCCCCTCAGAACCTCTTGTGGCCACTGCCTCCACATCAATGATAAAAGTTCCTCTATTACTAGAATAACAGTAAGTGTACTTTAGTCCATTGTTCATTCCCCATTCCTGAGGATTCTGGGGTGGTGATGCTCACTCTGCCTCTAATTGAGAAAAGGCTTAGATCCCATGGGGCAGATGGATGGGACTATCTTGCTAGTTGTAGAATCTCTCTGTTCCTTGGGATGGTCGTTTTCCATCATCATCTCGTTGTTCTTTGTCCTGGGTAAGTCCAGTGAACTGGAGAGTAGGTGTTGCAACTCTTTAGAGATTCAGGGCCAACTGGGACATGGACAACCCAAAGATTTAAGTCTGGTGGACATAAACCTATCAACTCTGTACTAACTATAGGTTCGAATAGAAGGGGCAGAAGAGCCATGTTTAGGGAAACCACAACTGAGTCCAACTCTGTCACACTGGGGAGCATAAATTCCAAAGTAGGCCCCACTGGAAAGGCACCAAACTCTTGAGCTGTCAGCCCTGCCTATAGTGTCTGGATATCTCCAGAGCCCTCAGGAGCTCTGCTATTTGAGGCAATATTTACTTTGGCAGTCAATGAGATCCTGCTGAGACATGCATAAGCATAACCTCTGGAATGACCTCCTGATTCACTTTGAAGTCTTTTAGTGACATAAACTCATTTGTCTTTACCCTTTCCCCCTTTTGGTCAAGGTCTTTTTCCAGGTAAATTGCTAGTTGATACCTGGTAGTACAACAAGCATTTTTTTAAATGTTTTATAGACAATAAATAAGTAGACTGTAGAAAGCCAATGCAATATGCTAATCATAGTTTGTCAAGGCTTTCTTTAACTATAATTTTATAAAGATTTTATCTTGAATATCAGTTTTAAGAATAAACTTGATTTTATACGTAAAAAAGTATAGCATTTTGTTCTATTAATTGTGAAATTGGAATTGAAAAGAGCCTTAAAAAAACCTTCTTTCATCAAACCTAGTTCAATTACTCTAACTCAAATATACACATTTCTAGGGTTTGTACATAGCTTTGCAGTTTGATATAAAGCTCTGATACCCATCCAGAGAGATAGGCCAGGACTAAAAGTAGCCTGTTTTTTTCAAGCCATGTCATTTTGTGTATAATCAAAATTGTGTGATGTGTGCTTTATTTTGAGAAGAAAAGGCAAATCCATTTTGGATTTATTCATTTCTGTTTAGACAGGTAGGAACTTTAGTTAAAAATAACAATGGCATGCCACTTAAAGTCTTTCATGATTGTTAATGATTGGTACTGAAACATTTTTACACTTAATTGAAAATAGGATGCTATCTAGAAATAAGTTCAGAGACAGTAGGAAGGCTCATTTACTCTCTAGTAAAAATCTCACCATTTGTAGTTTTGTACTAAATTAATCTTTTTATTTAAAAATTAGAGGCGATACTATTCATTTGAAAAAGCCCTGGACTAGTAATTAGAAAACATAGGTTCAACAGGGGGTTTTGCTAATCAGTAGCTAATTTTCCTTGGGCATGTCACTCAATTTCTTGAGTTTCCATTCTCTGATCTATAAAACAGTGATATTAAATTGGTATAAATGTGTAAGATGATAATTATAATGATAAATAACTCTAAGGATATTTCTCTAAAAAGCTTAATATATTACCATTAGGCCTGATGTGGGGTTGGGAATAGAATGAGAGATTCCCTTGAACTTTACAAAAACATTGCATAATCCTTATAGGATTCAAAAATGAAAGATTCAGGCCAGAGGAGAAGCAACTTATATAGTTAACCAGATTCTGGTTCCAGAATGATAAGGAGAAAGATCTATGATTGTCAGGAGTGTGAACTCCCTTTCCAGAATGGGGAAATTAGGAAGGAAATTGAAGGGATCTAAAAGACTACATTGCCTAGTCAAAGATGGTTAATCTGGATAAATGATACTGATGTTTGTTGGTTTGTGAGTTGGGAGCTGTCATGCACAGCCCCATGCATATATGTCCATACTGAACAGAGGGTAATAATCATATATTTGCTCCTTTTCCTATCAGGACTATTTCTAAGATGTATTACCTTGGGATGCTGGAGCAATTTGTGGAGTTAAAGATTATATACACCTTCAGGAATTATAAACACTTGAAGTCCTTAAAATCTTAGTGCCAAAAAAAATGAATTAGCAAATTTCCCTCTGCCTTCAAAGTGACCAACTTTCCTCTACACTAAAAATATCCTTCTCTTAACTCATTCTACTTTGAATTACTCTTCCACTATCTATTCCTTGTTTTCAAAGTTCTTGAAAATAGCCAAAAATTGATATTTACACAATTTTCTGTTCTTTTTTAAAATTGAGTCTTTCAGTTTTGCCTTCTGCCATTCCTCCAACCATTTTATGAAATGTGTTTTTCTAATACACTAAGTTAATTATCTTGCCAGTGTTCCTTGTTCTCTCGATACATTGTCTTTTCTCTCTTGAAATTCTCTCCTCTTAGCTTTGAACACATTGTGCTTCCTTTTATTCTTCAGCCTTTCTGATACTTTTGTTTCTTTGGTTAGTTTTTATTTACACATTTCAACTATAACTTCTAAAAGATGACTTCTAAGTGTACATCTCATGTTTTCTCAGAGTGAGTGATTGCTTAAATTATTAAAGAATTAAAGAAATATATTTTGAAAATATTTTTCAACTTGACTGGAGAGTTCTCGAATACCAAAATCTTTAGCTTAAAGTAACAACCCTTGACTTTGAAATTTCAGAGCATACTGTTAATGGCCAATGGTTTTTGTTTTTTCCATAGCATAGAAATATTATTCAATGTGACATAGTAAATATTTTCTGATTATAAAAGTAATACACATTCAGTATATAAACATGAAAATATAAAGGCTTTTTAAAAAGACCAATTATAACATTAGATAATATTTATTAAACACTCGAGTCTTTGATAGGCATTTTATTAAATACTCTATATGCATTGTCATTTATTTCTCTCAAAAATACTACAAAGTTGATGTTGATAATATTTCCATTTTTAAATGGAAAACCAAGACTTAGGATAATTTGCTTCAGTTCACACAGCTACTTAGTGGTAGAGAAGGGAAAAAATATATAGCTCTGACTTTAGAGTTCAACTTCTTGATCAATATGTAATTCTACTCAGGGATAATAATTGTAAACATGAGGGGCCTCTTTCTCCAGCTTCCTTCTATGTACTACAGCATCATTTCTGCCTAACAAAGGTACTCTCCCCTGGATATATGAGAAAAGCAGGGGTTGTTTCATATTCATTACTGCTGACTGTAGCAGTTTGATATTGTTTATGAATTCCAAAAATAGATATTGGATTATGTTTGTGAACTGGTCTGTTCCTCTGGGCATATTAGATTGGATTAGATTCAGAGGTTTCACTTTTACTTGATTAAATAATGATTAAGGCTTTGATTGGGCTACCTCAGTAGGACGTTGAGTCCTGGGACTCACAGAGAAAACGACATGGCAGAAGAGAAAGTTAGCGTTTTAATGCTGGAGCCCCCGGAAGTAAATACACAGAGAAGTAGATAAGTGAGGAAAGACAAAAGGCTCCATTAGACATAGCAGAGGCCCCAGGAAGAGAGATGAGCCATTCACCTGATAGTTTACAACTGGCCCTGTGGAGAGAGCAGAGCAGCTGAGCCCGTAGAGAATTGAGCCCCTGGAGAGAGACAAGACTTATTCCAGTCTACAGCTCATATTGGAAGAAGCCGGGACCACAGAGCCTTAAGAGGAAGAGGAAGCCTGTACCCTTGCAGACATCTGCAGCCATCTTGTTCCATGTGGCAACAGACTTTGGTGAAGGAAGTAACTTATGCTTTATGGCCTGGTAACTGTAAGCTTCTAACCCAAATAAATACCCTTTATAAAAGCCAACAGTTTTCTGGTATTTTGCATCAGCACCCCTTTGGCTGACTAAATATACTGACTGTGACTGTGTGCCTGAAATCTCCATCCAGATGGTTCATGCTCTTCTGTGCTGTTCCTAACTTCTCTGAGGCCCAACTGAGGCTGGTTACCTTGCTTCCTCCTGCCATCCTTTCAAAACAAGGCATTACTTCCACATGGGTCTCAGGAGAGGAAGTAGACATGAGGCAGTCCACATTTCTCTTTTCTGTCCCATTCCTTTACTCCTTACACCTATCAGTAATGGTTGTGTAGGGATGGCAGCTTTTACTGAAGAGTTGGACGTAATTAGAGGAAATATCTCAATAAATTTTATATTGATTATATTTTGAAACAAACATAATTTGAATATATTTGAGTTAAAGAAATATATAAATATTTAAATTAATTTCACCTGTTTCGTCTTCATTTTAATATGGCTACTAGAAAATTTTAAATTACCTTTCGGCTTGCGTTTGTGGCTCATATTAAATTTCTATTGGACAGTGCTGCTCTGGAGTTTTCTAGAATTGACTTCATATAAAGGATCAATTTTACCATAAAGTATAGCTTCTACATATTAGAACACTTGCACTTTACAATGACAAATATTTTCTTCCTTTCTTGGTCTTGTTCATAGAACTAAGATATGTTTAAGTCAGGGACAGTCACTGTTGGTGATTCAGTCCCTGAATCACCTGAATCCCTGAATGTTCCCCACAAAAGTCATGTTCAGGTCCTAACCTTTGGTTTTGTGGGTGTGAAGCCATTTCTAAATAGGACCTTTGAAGATGTTATTACTAGTTAAGGTGTGCCCGAACTGAATGAGGGTGGGCCTTAATCCAATGACTGAAGTCCTAATAAGGAAAGGAAATTGGACATGGAAGAGAAAGCCACCTGAAGGAGCCAGAAGCTGGAAATCAACAGCTGGAAGAGAAAGGAGAGGACGTTGTCACGTGATGGGAAAACCAAGGAACCCAAGGACTGCCATCCAGCAAATACTACTGACCCCAGGAAGAAGCAAGCCTTTTCGCCAACACTGAGTTGAACCTCTGGCCTCTGAAAACATAAGCCAATGAATTCCTGCTGTTAAGCCAAGCCATTGTGTGGTAGCAGCTTGGAAACTAAGACAACTATCAACTAGAATCATAAGTCTCAGTAACAACAAAAATAATTGTTATTTGGGTGAGAGGAAGGCCTCAAAATTAACATAATTGCAAAAACAATCCAAAAAATGATAATATTTTTTTAGAAAAAGCTATGTTTAGCCTTCATGCCAATATATAAGAAAATTTAAAATGTCATTGTTTACCTTTAAACCCAGGAAACATTCTAAGCCATACTGTGTGCATGTTGTGGTCTCTGCTGTAAATGTCAACAATTTGTTTTCCGGATTCACTAGGGTAGTACAATAAAACTCTTTTCTGGTAGCTAGTAGAAATGAATTACATAAAAATATCTGCCTATATTCCTCATCTCTCCCATTAACACTTTACAAAGTGGCCCTAGAACCCAGAAAAAAGAAAAGAGTTTAAGGAAATTATTCCTTCAAATTGTAAAGGATCATATGATGAAATCATTGTTTTATAGCAGTTCATTATTTTATTAGTTGTACCCATTGCCTCATTTCTACGTTAATTACCATGTTAGAATTTCTTTTTAAATTTGTGCCAAGAAAAATTTCTTTCTCCTGAGATGATGGTACAATTGTTCCTTTTTGATAATAAGAGCTATGAAATTTGTTTTCCTTATTTTGTCCAGGCTTCCAGGAAGCACAGGGCAAGGATGCAAATTCACTCAGAGTGATCACATTCAACCTTAGCTATATATTCCTACACTATGATACTCAATTTTTATTTTACTATAATATTTCATATTTTATATGTATTTTCTTGAAAGTCACCTCGAAACATTTTTGAAAAAGGACATGAAAAAATAAATTCAGTAATAATTATTCACAGGTAACCAATGTGATTTCTCAGGGATAATGAAAAGAAAGGGAGAGAAAGGAGGAAGGAAGGGAGGAAGGAAGCAAGCTGTGTCAATGCTCTTTTCAAAAACTTTGACATCACTAAAACTTGGAGAGGCGACTGTTAGGAACAAAATTTGATAATCACAGTAACGGTGTTAGTTCCACCAATGTGTCTAACCAATGAATCTATTATCTCCATGCTCATTAACAGAGAAGGGCCCCTATGGAAATGCACACATCCTATATTAATGGAAAAAAAACTGGCTGACTTGCTTTTAACTGCAGGGAAAGCAATTATCATTAAGTCAGATAAATCAGCTGGTGTTACCTCCCACCTCCACCTCTATCTGCAACAAATGAAAATGTAATGCATGTTGAAGGCATCAGCTACAACTTTCATTGTGAACTACACATTGTACCAAGCTCACTCTTCATAACATCTTCCTGTGAAATAACAGGATAAAATGAGTGTCCTCTTGGATGATTAATCAAAAGGACTAGGTCCCTGTGTGTAAAATTTTCCCTAAGTTTACATCGCCGCCACCATTCAAATAACAGGAGAACAAGTGGTGACGCTGCTGAAAAATAAGTAAATGAGGGAGTCTACAAAGAAATTTAAAGTATCCCTATATTTAAAATATTTGCATTGGTTTTTCTTTCAGTTGTTTAGAAAGGTGGTTAGTAAGGATGTCTCCCAAATGTTATGCTCACAATAAGAACAATGAGAAATCTCTCAGATAATAGATTTTAGCCAATTAAAATACTCGATTATACTAAAAACAAATTTTCAATTCAGATGTGACATTGCAGTAAAAACTCTTAGTCCTTAGTTAGCCAGAAAATCCAACTAGCCACAACATCTTAACCACAGCATCCAATTTTTAAAAAATCTTTTAACATCATGTAAATTGCAGTGTCTCTTTCTCTGGTAATTGCATATAACACAAAGAGTTTCTTTTAGTTTTAATAATTTTCTAAGTATTTGATTACTGTAGTTTATGATGATATAGATCACGTGAAGTTAAGGTGTTTAATATGACTATGGTTTTAAATTTCTAAACAAGCTTACATGGTTCTTATACCTCTGACCATCCACACTCTCCATAAATCCTCAAAATAGTTTAGACAACCCTGTTATACACATCAATAAAACCCCTTACTGCTCTTCATCCTTGAATGTACTTGTTCCCTATTGGCAACCATGCCTTGATTTTAAACTTTATAAGAGGAAGAACTATGTCTTCTAATCCACCCACCAAATCTCTAACCCTATTACAGTATATGTTATATAGTAGGCCCTTAAGAAATACTTATTTAAAAAATGAATGAGTTTGTTTGCATGAATTAATGAGTGAATTTTGCAAACAGTGAATTTAAAACTTAAAATAAAGATGTGTGTAATAGGTATGGGTTTCTTCTGGAGGAACTTCTCAGCCAATTAGGAAATACTTTCTCTTGCCAGAGAAGATATCCAGGTAAAACATAACTGAATTAAGTAAATGAAATTTATAATAGTAAGATTTTTTTTTAGCAGTATACTTCACTTCAGTACTAACTATACTAACTACTAAAGCATAAATCCTTTGGAATTACTTTCTTGGTTTTATAATATTCTCAGATATAACAGACACAGCAGACATAGTTGGACACAGCTGGAGCAGGCAAAAACATCTTAACATTTCAGAATTTCCTTTTTCCACTTTTCCTGAGAGAGTGCTTTTAAAGTCCTTTGCATGGAGCTATTTGTAAATCTTCTAAAGAATATATTTGGATTACAGATGTTTGAGATAGAAATCACCTAACAATATAATTGCATATTTTATACCCACTATCAAGGGCCTAGTCACCTGGCCTACAATCTCCTTGCTACCCTTCTCTTTAGTATGACTGTGGAAATTGTCCCTTGTGTCAACTTCCCCTTTCCAGTTTATTCCTCAAAATCTTGCAATCTAATTTCTACCCCTATGGTGCTGATATTCCTTTCACAGAGTTAAAATACTAACTGCATTTTACTTAGCACACTAGATACTTTAAACCTTCACCATACTTGACCTCCTAACACATTTCCCATCAATAACTTGGAAATGGGCTCTTGTTCTGGGGAGAGGGCATATTGTCCTGGTGTCCTGCCTGCCTTTGAGGCTTCAACATACCAGTCCATTGTTGCATCCTCTATTCCTTTCTTTATTAAAGTGTTGGTAACTACTGGGAATCTCTCCTGGGATTCTCTTCTTTTCTCATTGAACATCATGGATTATCTTGCCTACTCCTAGGGCTTCAAATATTCCAGGTATGTTGATGACACCCATATGGATATTTCTAGCTACTATCTCTTGTTATGACTTACACTCTATCTGCCTCTTGTACATGGATATCCCTAGTCACCTTAGACTCACACATAGCCCACCACAGTCCTCCTCCTTTTCCAAACATACTACTCCCTTGTGGTCCCTATCTCCATGCATCACATATCATATACTCCACTGTCTGAGGCACAAACATGGGTGTTGTGTTTGACTTATCTCTGTCTTTTATCCTATAATACACATTCTATAGATTCTACCTCCAAAATACAGCTCTAATCTTTTTGCTTCTCCTCATTGTCATTCATTTCATTCCTATTGCTTGCTTGGATTATACAACCTTTAGCTGGTGTCCTTTCTTTAACTTTGTTCCTTCCAGTATATCCTCCACACTTCAGTGATTTTTCCAAAATGCAGAGACACTCATGGCATTTTCCTGCTTGTACTCCTTCTATGATATTCCATTGTAGTCGGAATAAAATCCAAACTTTCTACAAGTCCTGCCATGTTCTGGCCCTTGCTAAATTTTTGGCATGCCTTCCCCGCTATATTATACTACTTAAAATTCCTGTGCTCATGTATTTGGTTTTATTCACATGCTCTTCCCTCTGTCTAGGATACTTTCCACACCCACATGTCTTTTACCTAGCACATCATAGATACTCACTAAATATGTGGTGAAAAATATTGGATAATATACTACACATAAAAGAAAAACTTTGTTCCATTGGAAAAATAAACTTCAAGAAAAGAAAGCCCAATATTATTTCTTTAAAGAAAATGAAACATTGAAGAAATGGGTGAGTTTTAAGCAAACATAGAAGCTTGAGGCATATAAACTCAATTTATAGTGAGTTATCCATGGCTTGAATGAATTCAGGTTTTTTTGACCAACGTGAAACTCTTTCAGTAAGTCTATCAGATGTTGCAAAAATCATTCATTTGGTGTAAGATTAACTTTAATGAAAGTCAAAATGTTCTTATCATGTTCTGAAGGTATGCCAAAAAACTTGTCTTATGTGGGTCACATTTTTTAGGGAGAAAGTTAGGAGCTAAAAGGGAATGCCCATGAGGAAGCTAGGATTATAGCTACAGAAGTATTTTTCCATGAGTAAAGGTGGGCTCAGAAATTTTAAGAAGCATTTATTTGCATACGTATGTTTCATATAACAGTTGGGTCAGGCCTGTGACTAAGACAGTTGAATTATTCAAGTTAAATCCCACCTCTCCCCAAACATTTCCACTTAAATTGGAACTTGAATCCCACTAATTGATGGAATTGGATGGTATCCTTTTCCCCCATTTCTGTTTGCATCCATGAAATTTCAGAACCTTTTTTCTCCAGTCCTGTGCAGTACAAGTAAGTATAATGGAATGGAGTAGTCTTCAACATTCTTCAAATTGCAAGAAGAAACAAAAGGACATGGAATGGGATATCACCAAGGCAATAGGGTATTGATAGGCAAATCAGACTGAAGACATGGAGAGAAATGTTGGTTACTGATGCTGCTTTACCCATCTCGACTCAACCACTCTGGTTGCATGTATGGATTGGAAATTTAGCTGAGTGGGAAATTAAAGCAATCACAAGTTCACTACCATCCTGAGACAGCCTCCTCTTACAGAATGTCTCACAGATTGAGAGAATGGTAATCTTCCCTCTGTGCAGCTTTTACAGAACTGTGAATAGTGAGAGGTAATGGCAGGAAACACCTGTGCATATCAAGATGCGATAATGATGGTCATTGCTAATCACTGAGCCTTCTATCCCCATGATACCAATCAATGCAGGGCCTCTCTGCCCATTGGGCATGGAAGAGCCAATTGTCTGACACTGGGGCTTCAAAGAGAGAAAAAATGTTTATTATCAAGTGCAAAGGCAAGGAAATCATAAGGCTTATTGGCCATAAATCTGTCTCCCAGAACTGGAGAAATTTTCAGTGTTTTATACCATTCAAAGGAAGCCAGGCAGGCTCAGAATAATGATGGATGATGAGATTAGAGATAGTCTAATTAGTGAACATGTGCAGATTGATTACATGCTTAGTTTACTTGAAGTTAAAAGTTCAGGCTTCTGTAGGTCAGCTTGGATTAGAACTGCTTTGGTTTAGTAAGATAATTTAGGAACTGGGGCAGTCAGTTCTGGGCTGACTCATCTTAATCGAAAAGGGGGCTATGTGCAAGGGCACCACACTTTAGGGGGCTACATGTAAGGACACCAGACTTCAGGGCTGCATTACAAAGATAAGGGGATATAAGCGAGGGGTGGGGTAGAGGGTTGCCAGGGGTGGATAGGGCCAGTAATGAGTTGCCTCACTGCTGCTCAGTTACCGTGCAAAGATATGCAATTTTAAAACATAGCATCCGTATTAAAGAAACAAGGTATTTGAGTGAATTAAAACAAGTAAAGATATCTGCTTCTGGCTACTTCAAAAATCTAACATACATCAAGGCTGTAATTCAGTGAGCTATCACAGTTATTGGTATTTTCTTTTGGCTACATTGCAATATGCCTAAAATACAATTCAGTGGACTAAAACACATCCACTAATTTTTCGTTTACACTCAAATGGCTATCTCTGTCTTGCTAGGGATCATCGGTATTCTCGAAGAACATCAATTCCAGTTCATGCCTATATGCAAATATGCCTGGAAATTCTCTAAAATATTGGGGAGGTGAGTCAAGCAAAAAGACCAGATTACCATTAGTCAGGATAAGGGTTTGAACATTGTATATGGAATATTCTTATATTTGAACTAATTTTCACTTATAAGCTGTTTACATCTGTGGTACACCAATTATGTAATGCTAACAAAAATAGTATTACTAACCATGTTGATGAATAAATATTTTCTACCAAGTTGAAGAAACTCATAGAAGATAAGGATTATAGAACAGAGCACATTTTCTTTGCACTTGAAATCAGCCTATATTGGATTATCTTCAATCATCTCACTGATATAGTTACACACATTAAATATGTTCATGATTATCACTATGGTAAAGGATGTAATATAAGGCTATCTAGAGTTTATTTTTTATTCTGGAATAATTTATTTTAATATTTTTATA
Organism: Cabassous unicinctus; assembly: GCA_029593785.1. Classification (NCBI taxonomy): domain Eukaryota; kingdom Metazoa; phylum Chordata; class Mammalia; order Cingulata; family Chlamyphoridae; genus Cabassous; species Cabassous unicinctus. The sequence goes on along the minus strand of JAQZBX010006049.1, from coordinate 8,272 downwards.
TAATATCATGCTATATTTAGGGACTCATTAAAGAACATAAGGTCACACATTTTGCAGTTATATTTTTACTATACTTTCATGGAATAAAAAGTTGCTAGATTAAGAGATACAACATTAGGGATTAATAATTATTTCAGGGAATGAGATAGCAGAAGCCACTTCTCTAAATATCAAGGGTTTATTGGTTGCTTTCCACTGTCACATTTCCCATAAATTACTTTTTTTCCTATGGATTGTTTTTCTCTCGAAAGGTTTTCAAACTCAAAAAATAGATAGAAAAATTCACCCAAACCCTCAGTTTCATAGGCTCTCAAAAGAAATCTGATGCAAGATAAGAAGGAAAATGTTTTCATTTCTGCAAACACGATTAGTTAGACAAAAATCACTCTTCAAGAAATATGGGAATGGTGATTTTTCCCAAAGTGGTATATTAGTTATTGCTCCAAATTCTTTTTTTTTTAATTTTAAAAAAAGATTTATTTATTTATTTACTTTTTATCCACCATAACCCCCCCCTCCCCTATTCTTGCTGTCCCTGTGTCCATTCGTTGGGCAATTCTCCATGTCTGCTTTCCTGTCCTCTCCTCTCATCCTTCTTGTGTCCTCACCGGGATTCAATCCCAGGAAGCTCCGATGTGGGAGAGAGGTACCCCACTGCCTTCGCCACCTCAGCTCCTAGTTTCTTGGCATGTCTTGTCCTGGCTCTCCCTCGTGTCACTCTCCTGCCACATCACCACCTTGCTGTGTGGTTAGGTGGGGCCTGGGTGGCTCACTCACGCACCCTCTATATTTTGACTTTATTCCACCGGGAGGTCCTGGGGATCAAACCTAGGTCCCTCCATATGGGAAACAGACACCCAACCATTTGAGCCACATCCGCCCCCCTGTTCCAAATTCTTTACTCTCTCTCTGTTAAAGAATTATTCATACATACCTTGTGTCATGTGATTTCATTCTGTTAAAGTCTCACTAGAATAGGTGAGGTATGTTTTCCCTGCACCATAAACTTTACCGTGCAGTTTGCTTTGGCCAATGAAATACTAGTGGATGTGATAGAATCAGAAGCTTTTTGTGTGTCCGTGCTTCGTCTTGTTCTCTTATACTACTGCCGTCTGCCATGAGAAGATGCCTGGAGAAGCTTTGTTTTTAGGAGAATGAGAAGACATATGGAGCAACTGAACCTAAGCCATGGCCTGGGGCCAAGCTTGGAACATCTCAGCTGGGCCCAACAGAGCCAAAGGTTACTTACAGACCATGAAATAAATGCTTATTATTTTAAGCCGCTGGGATTTAGGCAGTTGTGGCTATTACACAACAATTTTGCAGCAAAAACCTGTCTGATGCACCCAGTATCTTCTAGCCTTTGGTATATTTCTCTTAATAGCTCTTTAATGATACTCAAACACATCTTAGAGTCAATGTAGAAAAATAATTTTTAAGGTAATCTAATTTTTATACTATAAAATGTTACATATTTTTGTTTTTAAAGTTTCAAATAAATTAACAGTTGTACTTGGTTTATAAATTAATTAGAAATTAGTTTATAAAATGCTTATTTTAATAAAAAGACTAGATAATATTATTCTTAGCAGACCATTATGTTGAATCCAGAAGTTACTTCCAAAAGCTGTTCAGTTGCTTGTTAGGAAATCAATATTTTCTCAATCTTGACTTAAAATTTAACTGAGTTTTTCTTATTATACAGGTTAATATTGGAAGTTAAATTTTGATTAAATTAAACTGGCATACCTTATTTTCAATTTGATAATTTAAAATTATTATTATTCAATGTTAGGGTCATACCAGTCAGTCCTATTAAAATTTCTCTTAAAAAAATAGACCATTACAGAACAAACCAAACCAAACATCAAACCCAAGCTGTATTAGGGTTTTCCATAGAAACAGAACTAACAGGAAGGAACTAGCTCACATGATTGGAGGGCTGACAAGTCCAAAGTAGTAGGGCAAGCTGAGTAGTTGGACATTTCAGTAAGAGCAATGGTAAAGTCTTTATTTTGAAATTCTTAGGGGAAGCTGGAAGGCTGGAAATTTGGGTTAGAGTTGGTGTTGAAATCTTGAGTCTGAAATTCACAGGGGAGACCAGCAGGGTGGAAACTCAAAGAGGAGTAAGGATGTATTCCTTAGGCAGAATTTCTTCTTCTGGAAACCACAGGCCTTCAACTGTTAAGAGACCCACCCATATAATCAAGGATAGTCATCTTAAAGCCAATTGATTGTAGCTATTACAAGTAGGCACTTTGGGATGCTGACAAAACTTTGCTGCTGATTGTAACCACATTTGTACCTACTTAATCTCTTAGAAATGTGCCATAGGTAAGTGATGTAGGGGAAAGTGTCATTTTTGAAATATTTGGAGTCTTGTAGATTAAATTCATGCTCAAGACATTAGAAAATAGGATCTTAAGAAGAAACACATGATAGAGATTTACCAAATAACTAATACTGTGAAAGGGCTTCCAGCTCTTTGGAGCAAGGCACGATCTAAATCAAAAGTACCATTATCAATAATATGTATTTTTCACAGGGCTTTTCTCTGGAGATCTCTTGAAGCACTTTGCAAAACTTTATAAATATCTTTATTTTCATAGAAACCGAAAGCTGTATTCTCACCCGTTAGCATGTCACATTTAATTAATGTGCAACTAGATTTGCACAACAGGAGCCAGGCAAAGAACTCTCTGCAGAGTGATAATTTAAGAACACAGTCATGACACTTTGCAAAAGAATGAGCAATTTAGTGTTGTCTTCTAATACCACCTCTACACTGATTGTGCTTATACTTGCCTCACCTTTGTCATTCTAATTGGGACAAATTTAGACCACTGTCAGGGATAGATAATTTCCAGGGATTGGACACCAGAACAAGGTCCTGGGGGCTGGCATTTTCAGGGATTATTACTCCTATTGCCTCTTTTGTTCCTTCCTATGGCAAACTCCCAATCTTGTTCTTTGTTGTCTGCAAATCTGAATTTCTGGCCACCCTTAAAAACTTCCTTCTTGGGTTGAATCTCAATTACTTTCATTCTGCCTTAGGGAGGCATTGTGAATTAGAGAAAGTGCTTTGGACCAGGCATGCATAAACCCATATCCCTTTGCTGACTTTCCTATGATGGTGGAGGAAAGAATAGTGGAATGGAGTTAAAATAATGCCTCTTCAATATAGGTTATCCAAAGCTTTTACAGCAACTTCAGACAACACAGCTTCACAGTTGTGGACGTTTCAGGACAGTTCAGGACGTTTGGATCAACAAAGAGCTACAAAATATTGTAAACCAAATAGAAAAGATATTTGGAAAGAGAACTGTAAGTAAATAAAAGCTACCTCTGATTTAGAAGAAACAAAGTAATAACGTTTACTAAAAGGGAGAAAATTGGCACTACAGACCTTGGAATCTTGCTCCTGAGGACTGTAAGGGGTTATGGACTTTAAAATAAATGTTTCCTTGGGAAGGATTATCTTCCTTTTCTATTAATTACAAGCAAGAGCGTACTACCTGAAGACCCTGGAATGGACCTGAAACTGGGCTATTCCAGCTTGGCAGCTGTATGTTTAGATGCAAAATTTCACCTATGTGATGTAATGCAAACCCTTCAGTTAGTAGAGAAATGCAAGTCCTCTGGATAATGTATAAGTATGGTACATATCACAAATAAAGGTATAGATAACTTGAAGATGCAGCAGAAGTTTATGGTTCACTGTCTTACTAGATATAGTGAGCAAAGAAGCCAGAAGGATGAAAAAAATGGAATCTCAGTTTGCTTACAGGTTTGTGCTTGGGAATAACAATAGGCATTTTGGGATTTTTTCTCTATGGTGACCTAAAACGAGTTAATCACAAACATATATTGAGCAAACACTCCTCTCTGAAAAATCTGATAAACTGATAAGAAGTTTAAATTAAAGCTATTTGCAGCCCATTGGTATATGATGAGCTATAGACGACAAGGGTATTTTAGGACACTACATTGGAAAGCAAGTTTGAACATGGGGACTTGATGCATGATTGTATAACAGCTGCTGTGAATATTAAGAACCCTGCTTAATGATTTTTGTTTTCCCATGGCACGTTCAGAAATTGTTTTAAATTAATTTTTAAAATAACTGTTCCTCGTTGCCTTTTAGCAGTTTTTGCACAGCACTTAGTCAGTTACCCTGAAGGGCTAATGCCTTTATGAATACAAATACACAACCATTCACATGAAGACCTAATTAAACAGCATACCTCTTTCTTTTGGGGTTTGAATTTTAACAAATAAACCTGTGTGGCTGGGATTTCATAATGGAGAGATTGTTTACACTTAAAATTGCAAGGACTAATGTCAAACATTGGCTCTGAATATGAAATTATTTACTTTTATAAGGATTATTATATGCCTTTATGAATGCAAATATACAACCATTTACACGAAGACCTAATTAAACAGCATACCTCTTCCTTTTGGGGTTTGAATTTTAACAATTAAAACCTGTGTGCATTGGATTTAATAATGGGGAGATTGTTTACGTTTAAAATTGTAAGGACCAATGCCAAATATTGGCTCTGAATATTAAATTATTTACTTTTATAAGGATTATTACTGTGGTACTCTGTTTAGTCCCTTGTACATTCAATATGAATTAAATATCGGTGCTTTTAACATTTTATAATTCTAGATCATGCCAAACTGAAACGCTTCTGGGGAAAATGACTTATTTTCTGAGCCAATCAGTATTTTTCAAACTGATCTGTTTTGGATTTGATAGGTCTAATTTCCCATGTATGCCATTTGTTTTTAATGTGCCCTTAGGATTTTGCTGGCTATATAAAACTTGGATCATAATTTAGCTGGCATTCTCTGCTTTTTTATTGACTTTGTACATAATAAAAAAGAGTTCTCTCAGAATAGGACTAGCTGTCTTAAAAAATATAACTTTATGATTTCTTTTTATAATATATGTAGAGCATAAAAACTCATTGATGATTTATTTTGGAGTTATATATATTGTGGAAAAAATATATATTTTAAACATTGATGCAAAAATTAAGTTTCAATGTCCTCAACTAACGATAGATCCAAATACAAAGTGATAGAAATGAAAAGCTAACCATTATATTTTGGTATAATAAAACAAACCTGTCTTTTGTTGTATAGAGTAAAACAATGTTTGAAAATAGGTTTAACATGTGTGTTTTCAAATATAGACATATTTTTAAGACAGTGTATATAATTATAATAAAAAGAATAGTAATAACTTCTTTGTTATGAGCACTTACTAGGTACTAACAGTATCCTAGATACTTTACACATATTTTCCTATTAAGTTCTTGTAACTGCACCTATATGATGTGCATTATCCACATTATACAAATGAGGCAACTAAGGTTAAGAATGTTGGGAGAAAATTCTCCATGGTGTTTCTGCATGTGTGGTATCAGCTCTTTTTCTAGATTTTCTTCTAAAGGATGTTTGTATAGCAAATAGCACTGGAAGATAGAGATAATGTCTTCCACCTAGGTCGGGGGCAGATATTTTTTTTCTGACCAGTATAATAAAGATAATGTCTTCCTCCAGGCTAAATATTTGGCAATTTGCTAGCAGACCCTTTTAAAAGATTGGGGTTTTCTAAACTCCGGTTCCTCAGCTGTCACTCAAATCCACTGTGTGCCCAATGCAACCTGGGCCTGCTCCACATCATGCCCTACCCCTCCTCTCCCACCTCCAGGGGGGAAATTGCTGGGTAGGGGGAACTGAAGCAAACATAAAGCTCATGCTGATTTCTGTACAATGGATAATAAAGTTGTCATTGACCCAGGAGTATCCACAAAACTATGGCAGTTGAACTTGTTGGCTTGCAAGAAGGGTAAATCTCAGACTCTTCACAGTCTAGACAAAGAGAAGTTAATTATCTTGCCAAAGATAATATAAGCAGTGAATGGCAAAGCTTGCTGCTTTTGAGACTAGATTGGTGTTCTTCTAAAGTCAGCTTAAATGCTACTTTGCCTTTATAACAGAAGCAGGACTCAACGTGCGCAATATAGCATTCCACAAACTTAATTTAACACCTGGTGGCATTTGCTGGCAGAAGTTGTTAATATTTATATATGGTCTAGTTTATCAGTTTGATATTCTTCTTTATGGCTTCATGATTTTGTGTCATAGTGATAAAGCCTTTTTTTACACTTTGGTTTTTAAAATCATTTACCTATGTTCTGTACTAGTATTTCCATGCTTTTGTGTTTAATTTTTCAAGAAATCATTTGGAATTTTTCCTAGTACCTGCCATGAAGTATGGATTAAACCTGTTTTCTGACAAATGCCTGCCCAGTTTTAGTGAAAAGTTTGCATTATAGAACATCATTTTCCCATTGATTTAAGATGACAAGTTTATCAAATACCAAAGTCCCTTGTGCATGGGGGTCAGTTTTGGCATACATGCTATGCCCATTGCTGTAATGTCAGAATCACTTTGATTTCTTAGGCTTTAGGGTATGTTTAGATATTTTTTAGTTATTCCTTTCACATTACTCTTCATTTGCAGAATTCTATTAACTATTATTTTTGTTTACTATTTTATGACTTTAAGAATCACTTTTTCCTATTTAAAAACAAAGTTGTTGCTGTATTTAGTAGGATGAAATAAAATTTATTAATTAACTTGAGAAGGCCTAACATATGTATGATAATCTTCCTATTCAAGCATATCACATGCCATTCCATTGGTTCTAAGTGTACTTTTGTAACCCTTAGTAGTGTTTACATTTTTAATTCTTTTTCTTGGGTATTTTATTTTTGTTATTTTTGAACTTCTTAATTGAAGAATGATATTAAACAGTAAAAAGCACAGAGCTTGAGTGTACAATTTGACAAATTTATAGAAATATATTCATACATATAAACATGGTCTATATAAAAATAAGGAATATTTCAGCATCCCAGAATTATATTTATACACCTACCCTAAAGATAACCACTCTTACCACTTCTAACATTATAAATCAGTTTTGCTTGTTTTTGGACTTCATAGAAGTGGAATCACAGAGTGTGCTATTTATGTCTAACTTCTTTTGCTCAAAGTATGTCCTTGAGATTCATCCATATTGTTACAAGTAGCAATAGTTTGGCTTTCTTATAGCTACATAGTATTAAATTATATGAATGTACCACAATTTACTTATCTCTTCTATTGTTGAAAGACATTTGTGGGTTTTCTTTTCATGTTTTTTATCTATTTTCATTTAAGCTGCTATGAGCATTCTTCTATGCATCTTTTGGTATACAATTGTGTGTGTGTGTGTGTGTGTGTGTGTGTGAGTGTGTACTTAGGAAGGTAACTACTGAATCATTGGATATGTATATGTTAAACTCTATTAGATACTATCAGTTTCCCAAAGCAGTTAAACCATTTATAATCCCAACTAGCTGTGTATGAGTTACAGGTGATCTATATCATTGCCAATACATGATACTTTCTTTTTCTGTTCAGCCATTACACTTTCCTGAGGACTAATAATGTTAACTGTTTTCCTGAAGACTAATGATGTCAATAGCTATTCCATTTTTTGGTTTCTCAGAAAGCTAAGTATAGAACCCCACTACTTGGTAGATACCCAAAAGATTTGAAAGCAGTGAATTGGACAGATATTTGCACACCAATGTTCATAGTGGCATTATTCACAATTGCAAAAATATGGAAGCAACTCAAGTGCCCATCAACCGATGAATGGATATATAAAAGTGATATGAATACATGTACAATATTATTCAGCCGTAAAACGGAATGAAGTCCTGATAGATGTGACTACATGGATGAACTTTGAAGTCATCATGTTGAACAGAATAAGCCATACACAAAGGGACAAATATTGTATGATCTCACTGATTTAAAACAATTAGAATAAGCAAACTCATAGAGTCAGAATCTAGAATATAGATTAGGAGGGGACAGCATGTACATAGGCAGTGTGAAGTTAAGGCTTAAAATGTACAGAGTTCCTCTTTGGGATGATGGAAATGTTTTGATCATGATTTATGTGACATTATGAACATAATTAATGGCACTGAAATATGTATCTGAATATGATTAAAGGGGGGAAATGTTAGATTGTATATATAGCAAAAATAAAATAAAAAACAACTTCCATAGAACTACACTATAGAAATAGTGAACCCTAAGTTAAACCATGGACTTTAATTAATAGTATAACTATTAAAAATTGCTATCACCAATTTTAATACATGTTCTACTTCAATGCAAGTTGGAGTGGGGTGA
>JAQZBX010006048.1:43811-54594 GCA_029593785.1 Cabassous unicinctus | reverse complement strand
CACTGACATACCAGGCTAATGGCTGCTGAGAGCTATTTTGTGCCCCCAAAACCAGCACTGAGTTTTGCAAAGGGATCACCTTTGACTCCTTATCCTCCAGCACTGAAATTCCAACAGAAGAAGGGACAGAGTGGGCCCTTGGCTATTTGGGGTGACATGGATCAACCCAGAAAAGGCACCAGCCGGCAGCACCTGGCTCTTCTCATGCCGCTATTAGTTAGACGTCCTGCTCCTGTACCTTTTGCGTGGTCTTTATCCAGCTGGTTGGCCACTTTCTTCCACTCTTCCATCTGTTCTTGAAGTGGGTTTATCAGGCAATCAATTAAAGCACTTTAACCAAAAAGAGAACAAAAAGGAGAAATCAGAGTTCACAGACACATTTTGTTGTCAGGATTTGTACTTGGCTGTCAAAACATAACTAAAGGCAGCATGATAGGCTGAAGTTTTCATTGAACGCCCCCCAGCTTCCTAGCAGCTTTATTCTCAGGGTGATTTGCAATGTTCAAGAAGGAGCTTTAATGTTACTGCTTGGAGCCACCCCTCTGCTCCTTTACCCTGTTTATATCCCAGTACTCAGATCAGCAAGCAAAGTCACACCTGGAGGCCTTTAAAAAGGGGAACATGCCTGGGCCTCCCCCCATACCTAACAGAAACGTTGAGGGTGGGGCCCCAGCATTGCTGCTTTTTTCAAAAGACCCCCATGATTCTGACGTGCACTCGGGATCGTAAGCCATGAACATAGACTAGCTGCAGACAACCTGAGGGAAGAGAAGGATTAAGAAGCCGGGCCATTCTCGAGCTAGACTGCCAGCTTCCGGTCTTGGGGGGTGAAGATGCCCCCAGGTGCACGCCTGTATTTTGTGCCCTCTCCCAAACAGACCACATCTAGACATGGTGAAAGGAGGCTCCCTACGCAGAGGAGTCAAGCAAGTCACGGAACCTCGGTTTTTCATCTGCACAATGGAAGAAAAATTGGGCCTTTGCCACCTTATAGAGATAGTGTAGAAAAAACAATGAGAAAATGCCCACCAATTGCTTGGATGTCACTGGCAAGAACTGCTAAGAAAGTATTCTCAGATACTTTCTTGATCCTGGGTCTCCTGAAAATCTTCAAGTTCTTGGCAGGATTTCCCCCCTTTTCCTAGCTAGGCCTTTCCTCCCCTGCATCCTCTTCTTCCAGCCATGGACATACTCCCTCACTTTTTAAACTGTGGTAACATATAGCCTGAAATTTCCCATTTCAACCATTTTTAAGATGGTATTAATGGCATTTACAGTGTTGTGCTACCATTGCCATGATCCATTACCAAAACTTTTTCATCACTCAAAACAGAAATTTTGTTCTCATTAAGCAGGAACTCCCCTTTCCTCCTCCCCCAGCCCCTGGTAACCCCTAATTTACTTTCTATCTCTGTGAATTTGTTTGTTCCAGATATTTACTATAAGGGGAATCATACAATGTTTGTCTTCTGGGTGTGGCTTCTTTCACTTTTCAAGGTTCATCCGTGATGTGTCAGAACTTCATGCCTTTTCATGGCTGAGTAATACTCCCTGGTGTACGGAGACCACACTTTCTTTATCCATTCATCTGTGGATGGACACTCACCCTCTCACTTTTTCAGGGCTCCATTCAAATGTCTCTTCTTCAGCGACACATCCCCTGACAGCCCTGTGCTAGCTGCCACCCATTTATCTCTGCCTAACATCACGTCGGTTGATTTAGCGTCTACAACGTAGGCTCCATGAGCGCAGGGGCTTGGTCCTCTTCCCTGCTATAGCCACATCCCTAAACCAGTGGCTGGCATGTAGCAGGCACTTAGTAAATAGTGGCTGCTGAGCTGGTGGGCTCATCTCTAAAACAGGGCGAGGCATGCTGCAGGACTGTCAGGAGAGTAAAGCGAGATGACATGTGACGCAGTACCTCACAAGCTTTGGGCCACTACACAGAGGTGCATCGAGGAGAGGACGCTGACATCTCATCCCCTGTGACAGCAGGTGCTTTCTGGCTTGTGAACAGTTTCTTCATTTTCACAAAAACCCTTCAGAGATTATTAACCCCATCTTACAGGCACTGAGAACTTAGGCCAAGATTACAGAGTGTGTAAGCGGCGAGGGCAGGATTTGAACCCGGGCCTAGCTGTCTCCAGAGGCTGAGAGCTACCAGCCGTGCGCGGCTGCCTCCCATGGTGACCCTGCCAAAAGGGTCACGGTGATTTCCCCTAGGCAGCCACTTATGCAAAATGCTATCCATCAAGTAGAACCATGCGAAATGGCTTGATTCTGCTGATCTGTTTGGGAAATATGTACGTTTTCATTTGACCACTGGTGACCCCAACTCCCCGTGGCAGTCATTAGCATTTCTATCCATTCTGGACACTTTGCCAGGCAAGAAGCTGGCAGCGTGGAGGCTCTACTCACCGCCTCTCCCCTCCCCGTGGGTCTGGAGGGAGCACAGAGGTCCCGGGTAATAGGACAGCATTGCACATCTCACTCTCCAGCTCCACAGCTCCCCTTCTTAAGAGCCTCCTGCAGGGCGGTGGGGGCCCGGCAGCCCTTAGTGGGAGGCACCGCTCCTCTCACTGACGGACGACGAGGAGAGCCCCACAGGAGCAAGACAAGGTGCTGAGGGGGGCTGACACAGGCTTCGTGAGGGCAGGGACCCTGCCATCTGGTTCTACACCAAAATTCCAGTGCCTGGCACGTGGCAGATACCCAATAAACATTTTCCATGAATGAGCAGAGACAAGGGGAAAGATGGGCTGTGGGGTTTTCAATGTTATGGGAAACCAGAGCTGTTTACAGGGAGCTGTGCTAAGTGCTACACTTCCCCAACCTGAAATCAGCAAGGGCATTTGAGAGCTGGGCTCACTCGGCCCCTTACCTCGAAAACTGCCTCAGCTTGGCTTCTATGCTTCTGTGCCTCATGCACATCCTGGTGAGAGCAGAGCCAATCTCCCTGGTGCCACCTGGAAAAGCAAGAGGAGAAGTTGAGGGATGGGGGATAAGTAGGAACCTCTGAGGACTTTAAATAGAAAATGAAAAAAAATGAAAAACAAACCAAATCTCACCATGTTGTAAAACCTAAGCCAGTGGCTTGTGAACCTCAGCCCATGGCCGTCAGTAAAAACAAGTATTTCACATCAGGACTCAGTATACATGTCTAATTTACACTCACACGCACACAAATACATGTGCATAGATCACAAAATGAAAGTTATCCTTACTATATACAATACCCTCTGACAGTTTCTAGACTGTGTTTTTTTTAAAATACTGGTTGTGATCCAGAAAATAATTTTAAAAATCCACTAATGGGTCATGACCTGTAGTTTGAAAAACACTTCTCATGGAAGATAATCAAAATAGTGTCTGATGTTTGGGGAAAAGATGTTTTTTTTTCCCCCACTTCTGGCCAAATAATCCTCTTTACGCTACTTAGCACAGCTAATAAGGCCATTGCAGCTAATTATTTCAAGACACATGTTCTAGAATACAAGGAATTCAGAGAATAGCAAGACTAGGGTAAAGGGAATCAGGATATTTTTTAAATGGGTTTGGGTATACAAGTGAAAAAGGTCCTCAGGCTCAACAGATGGTTAAAGTAATAAGCACCAGTAGAGTTTGATTTTCCTGAAATTCTCATACTTTTCTCTTCAGGCACTCCCTTTTCTGAGATTATTTTTGAAGTTCTTCCCTTCCTTCCCCCTCTAGAAACAATGCTTGACTCAGCATTCACTTGGGTGTGTATGTAGGGGGGAGACAGCAAATTGCAACCACAGATGGTAATTCTGCACCGAACACTAGAACGCCAAGCACAATTATAGATGTTATGAAAACACTGGAGCTTGTGAAATCAGGGGGGAAAGTGTCAAAGAAAGCACTGTTTTACACAGACAAGGCCTTTAAGGCAAAGCCGCAGGAATTAATGACAGGTTTTAACCAAGTCAAGTTAATAGAAAAAGAAGCTCCTTCCTTTTAAGTACACGTGATAATATCACATTGTATTTTCCCGTATGCCCTTTCTTCTAGAAATGCCAATTTGCTTTTTTGGTTCCACTTATTTTCCATTTTATTCTGGAGAACTATCAAGTTTCTAGAATCAAAAAACCAAAAAGCTCAAACTAGTAGTGACATATATATTAACGTTTATATATTTTATTTGTTTAGTCTAAAAGGAGACATCTTCTCAGGCCATTCGTCCATTTCTCTAGAACAGAGTTTCTCAACCTCGGCACTACTGATATCTGGCATGGATGCTTCTTTGTTGCAGGGAGAAGGTCCTGGTTTGTCTTCTATGGACCCCAGAAAATTATGTTCTTAAGCTAACCCATTCCTGTGCCGGTAAAGCAATGTAGATGAGCCTTTTGATTGGATTCAGCTATGGGATCTTTGATTAGATCACCTTTAGATTGGGTTGCTTTAGGGATTTTAAATGGCTGTGTCAGTGAGGTGTGACCCAGGTTGGGTCTCCACTCTCCTGCTGGGTCTTATATAAATAAACTGAGAACACACAGAGAGAAAGAAGAGACACAGAGAAAGGGAGCGCTGCCATTCTGACCCTGCCATGTGAGACAGAGGACTCCAGGTTCACCTACAGCTGCAGAGAGACAGAGAAAGCCTGAGAGGCTCAAGGAGACAAGGCCAAGGGAGAGATGCCTGATGGCCCATAGCTAAGCTTAGCAGAGCAGCCGAGGCTGAGAGAGGAGACCCGGAAAGAGACAAGCCATATACCTGCTTGCCCACAGCTGAGCTCCAGAGACAGGAGCCTAGAGGGGAAGGCAGGGGCCTCGGCAGAGAGCTGACTTTGCTGAGAAAGCAACTCTGATGATGCCTTGATTTGGACATTTCATGGCCTCAGAACTGTAAGCTTTTACCCCAAAATAAATTCCCTTTATAAAAGCCAACCCATATCTGGTAATCTTGCATTGACAGCCTTTAGCAAAGTAAGATGGGGTGTGGGGGAGGCTGAGGCGGGGTGGGGTGCTGTCCTGTGCTCTGTAGGATGCTTAGCAGCATCCCTGGACTCGAGCCTTTGGAAGTCAGCAGCACCCCCTCCACTTGAGACAACCAAAAATGTCTCCAGGCAGTACCAAGTGCTCCCTAGGGAGCAAAATCACTGCACCCCGCCCCCCATTTAAGAACCACTACTTTAAAAGAACCTGAGCAAGAACTAAATGCCACTTTTTAAAAGGCTGACTTTTTTTTGGATTTTGAGGCCTACTTTTAAAATGGCCAGAAGCCACTTAAAAATGGTACCCTTCAGCTCCTGGCACCTGCACCGGTTCTCACAGAGGCAGGGGCTCCAGCGGCCTTCTCAGCGCCACCACCTATCCTGGCTCACACCGCTGCTCCAGGGAAAGCCAGCAGGGGGCGCTGTTTTCACATGCGCGCCTTGTCTTCGGGGCGCTCTTCCGGTTCTCTTAAGCTTTTATTGCTTATAAGCAAGGATGAAGAACACTTTATCTCCAGGGAAATATTTCCTATTTTTCCTGGGCCTTCATTTGATTAAAAGTTAATAACCTGGCCGCACAAAGAAACTGGCACACTCATTCACTGCTGGTCTGAGTGTAAAGTGGTGTTTCTTTTCTGCGAGACAATTTGGTGGCAACTATCAAGGGAGCCTTAGAAACATGCACTCTCTTTACCCCAGCAAAATTCTACCCCCAGAAATTTAACTGGAAGAAAAGGATGAAAGCAAATCCTTACCTATGAGGATTGTCATCAAAATGTTGTTTACAACAATAAAAACTGGAAATAAAATCCCATTATAGGGAGACGCTTCAACAAACCGTTAGCATAGCCACACAATGGAATAGCATGCAGTCACACTAGTCTAAGGACTTTGCACAAATCAACTCATTTCATCCTCATAACACCCCCAGGATGCTGATGCTATTAGCATCCCCATTCTATAGACAGAACAGTGGGTGAAGTAATTCGTCCAAGGTTACCCTGCTAGTAAGTGGGATTCAATTTACCCAGAGTCCATTCAATTGGCCTCTCTGCATCTGGCACGTATATGCAAAGGAAGCCGGGAAAGGGCGAAGCCGAGCACCTAGGCCACTATGCTAAACTTAGGTGTGCATTATGGAGGCCTTAACATTAACGCTTTACACTCCAGCGAGCTCATTTTGATTCCTGAGCCTGAAACTGCCAGGATGGCACTGCTGGGATGGAGCGTAGATCCAGGCTAAGCTATACGACAAAGGGCTGCTTTGCTCACCAGCCATGCCTCAGTGATACAATCACAGAGCTGGAACAGGTCACTCAAAGGTTGGTTCTCCCACCTCACGTCTCCGTCTCCACTCCACCCTTTCTGTTAATCTCCCCGATACTTCCCATGGATTACCGCGGGCGTCTCTCAGCCCCAGGCTTCCCAGAAGCAGCTGAGCTATGGCACAGGAACAAGCAGTTTCTAATCAGACAGCCCGGGCTTCACCACTGTGTCCCCGCCCAACAGGAAGCCCTGGACATGAGAGGGAATAGAGAACCACAAAGAAAACTCCCTAACAGCAGTGTCTGATCAACGGGTGCGAGGGCAGGGGCCGGCACATGACATCCTCCGTGGCTCCCAGGACAGGACTCATCCATCAGCACTACTGCTGACCTCAGCAGCATGGGGCCCCCTAAAAATAGGCACATCTATCTGTAAATGTGCTTAACAACATCTTATGCTCTCCCTGACCCTTGCTAAAACTTAAAAAAAAAAGCCCAGCAGATTTGAATAAGCTTCAGAGGAAACTGGCTTTAACTACAAAGAACAGACATCTGGAAGAACTCTGGTTTGACAGTAAGAATATTTATGGAATCAAATGGCTGCTTGGGACACACTCAGCAGCAGCTTGCAAGTGAGGACAAGATTATACTTATTTCTGTACTCCCGGCACCCAGCACTGGTGCTGAACGATTATTTACCGATTTGAGAACGAATCACCACACTGGACATGGACTGGGTTTGTCTTTTGCTTAATTCATAAATATCAGTGCATCTTCTTGTGTGCACACTACAGAGGATTCAAAATAAATATAAAGTGCTCATAATCTTGGAAAAGGTCTAGACTGATTCAAGGTCAGCCTAGAGAAACTGGTGTATTAGTTTCCTACTGCTGCTGTAATAAATTACTGCAAATTTAAGGGTTTAAAACAGCATGGATTTATTACTTTACAGTTCTGGAAGTCAGAAGTCTGGGCTAAAATCAAGGTTTCACTGGGCTAAAATCAAGGTGTTGGCAGGGTTGCATTCATTTTGGAGGCTCTGGAGGAAAGTCCGTTTCTTGTCTATTTCTGCTTCTAGAGGCTGTCTGCATTCCTTGGCCCACAGCCCCTTCTTCCATCTTCAGAGGCAGCAGTTTAGAATCTCTTTTCTCTGACCTCCACTTCCATCCTTGCATCTTCTTTCTGACTCTGACCCTCCTGCCTCCCTCTTATAAGGACCTAGTGATGACACTGGGGGCACTTGGATACCCAGGATAACCCCGCCTTCTCAGGACCCTTAACTGAATCACACCTGCAAAGCCCCCTTTGCCACATTATGGTAGCATGTTCACAGGTCCCAGGGATGAGGGCATGGATGTCCACCAACGACAGGTAAGGGCTATAAATCTGGATTTTCCGGTGCCCACTCATCCTCCTATGGGCCACATGGGCCAATGAAGCTCATTTCAGGCCCTATGGCAAAGGCTGGTACACAGGCCAGACAAAGACACAAAGAGAAGGCTGCACTGGGGGAAGAGGGTGTGTATGGGGGCACCTCTGGGCAAAGATTCCCTGATCAGAAGAGAGGCATACCAAAGGGACCCCTCGGGACGTGCGCAAGGAAGCAGGTGCCATCTTTATGACCACAGGGAAACCTGCCTTCAGACAAGGTCCCTCTTGTGGACAGAGACACAGAGAGCCTGAGTTCCTGACAACCTCACCGAGGTGCCAAAAGAAACGCACCTGAGCCGCCCTCCCTCTGGACCTGAGCTTCCCAGCATGCTGGATCACACCTTTCCTTCTTTCCAGGCACTCTGCCTTAGTGCAGTTTCTTGCCAGCGGGGAGGAGAAGAGGGACAGCAGTAAAGGCCTCTCCTCCCAGCAGTAGGCATCAACCTGCTGCTAATCTAAGTCCATCACTGACGCCGTTTAGGGATGCACAAACAGCAGCTCTGTGGCATCATCTTATTTTCAGTGTGGTGCATGCATGCACTTTCTACCATAACGAGCAAAGGTTTTTCTCAGGAAAAGCAGCACAGAATTTAGTTGGCAATCTAAACCGGATGCTCCACTCAGGAGCCAATCAGTAGGAAGCAAAAAGTAAAAAGTCCAGAGGCTGGAATCTCGAAATGTGAACAGTGGGGTACAATACTGTGCATTTTGCACATGAATACACTTTTAAATTCCACAAACATTTATTACGTATCTACTCCACAGCAAGGACAGCAGCGATTCCTAAGGTGAAGAAAACAAGCTCCTGAACCTTGAGAGGCTCAGACTCGTTGGGGCAGGGGGCTCCCTTTAACACGGTGCAGGGAATAGGACCTTCACAGCAGCCCTATGAGGTGGGTGTTCTGGTTCCCATTTGACACACGAAGAAGCTGAAGCTCAGGAGGGCCAGCGCGCTTGCCGAGGGCCACAGAGCTGTCCGCGGTCGAGCTATCATGCAAACTTTGCTTTTAAAGGCTCGCTCTCACTGTGACAAGCTGGCAACTCTCCTGCCAGAGGACAGTGGCACATCAGTCAGAAGCTGATTACAAAGTGTTTCATGTATTTTTTGGAGGAGGGGGATGCATAAGGAAAGCAAAGGCACAGAACCACTCTTCCTTCCCTCCCCGAAAGTCCAAGGTGGCCAAACCCTTCAGATGGCCACTTGCCACAACAGCTTCGTGGGCACCCATCAAGTGGCACCCTCCCGTCCCCCTAAGCGCCTCATGTGCAGGTGGCCCCCATCTCCCCGCCCGGCAGGGGACGAGTGGACAGGCAGCCACTGGGTCTGCAGCACGGGCAGGTGGCAGGGAGAACTGAAAAGCTGTTCTGTCCAGCTCGGCTTCTGCTGCAATGGGGGAAGGGTCGGAGGAAGCGAGATTTAAAAACTGCTTCAGTCGGCTACAATAAGCCACTGTGTATCCCGGCTCCCCTCTGAGGGCAGATACTGTTGGAAGGCTAATTAGGAGTCAGAGCCGGGGAGGGGAAAGGAAAGGCTCTCGGACCCTCTGCAGGCGTGGGCCCTGCAGGGCAGTGCAGCCCACCTAGGGCAGGGCGGCTCAACCTCGACACCGCTGACATCGGGCTGGGTAATTCTTTGTGTCCACTGGATGCCGGAAACACCCCTCCAGGTGTGACAGTAAAATACATCTCCAGATATTGCCCAGTGTCCCCTGAGGCGGGGCGTAATTGCTCTGCTGAGATCTGCTGGTCTAGGGGATGCTGTCCTTTCCCACAAGGAGGGGCCCTGACCCTGGCACTATGCTGAGCTCGGGAAGCCACAGCCAACACGGCCAGCTGGCCAGCCGCCGCATGCTCCAGCTCATCCCAGCAGCTAAGAAAGGCCATCAAGTTCACCACCTCCCCCCCCAGCTTCAAAAGCACAGAGGTAATCGGCAAGTCATGTTCTCCTAATGAAGAAAAGATCCCACTTGCCATTAAAGAAACGTTAATGTAAAACACACCACCAGCATTCCCCACAAAGTCAACAGGCACTAACTCCCGTTCCCGCAGCCTTCGGGACACCTTAATTCAACTCGAGGCCGCTTATGTTCAACATCAAAATATCAGAACTATACAAATAACTATCAGAGTGGGACCAAGAGGCCCAAGGCAGGCAGGCTCTAAGGCAGGAACAGACCGCTGTCTGCAGTTAGCAGGAGCTCCCTCGTGAGCTTGGAGGAGGAGGGGACAAGGAATGAGAAGGCAAACTCAAACCACTTCAGTGGCTCGTGACTGCCACCCAGGCACAGGCCAGCAACGAACCGTCGGCCCCAAAGAACCTCTGGAGGTCTGTAGCTGGCCACGAAACAGGTGCCCCGCCATGCTCACGCCTCCTCCCACTCAGCCACGTGCAGGTGCAAGCGGCAGGTGTGGTCTAAGGGTAGTCTGCCTGTGACACAGGTGAAACTGGTTACTGCACTCACTTGGTTGTGAGTTCAAAGAATTGGAGGTTTAAGTATATGATTCCTAGGCATGTAACTACCAAATATGAGTGGAGGTTCATTCCTCGAAGCTTTAAAATTATACTTATCACCTCCCTGTGACACGTTTTATCGGGAATCTTTTCGCAAAACATATCCATTTCATCTACACTTTTTGAACCTGCTGAGGTTCAGTGGCCCAGCCCCCTCGCTAACCTCCAAGAGGCCTGGGGACTCAGCGGCTGGATCTCCAGGCTTGCCTGCTGGTTCCAAAGGGCCTGGAAGCCACATTCTCATGATGGCTGATCAGGAATCTTGGCACAAACTCCATGCCGTCTCCCAGATTAACATGAGGATAAGGAGGAGAAGCAGTAGTTCAAAGGCTTGAGCTCAGCTGGGAAATCAGATAACGTGATGCAAAGGCTGTGTGACCCTGGCAAGGATCTTTCCTGCTTGGTGTCAAATGTTGATGGTGGCACTCCAAGGAATGGGAACATCGATTTGGTGTTTTGTTTTATCTTTGTTGTATAAATCACACCCCAAATGCATCATCTATAATTCCCAGTTTAGGCTTCTCATGAAACAATGAGTATCCTAGACTTTTTACAACTTTTGTCCCCAGTCTTTTAAAACTGCCTCATCCACACTTAATTGGATGACTTTTTTTTTTTTTTTTT
>JAQZBX010006048.1:17898-43711 GCA_029593785.1 Cabassous unicinctus | reverse complement strand
TTGGGTGGAGAAGTGTGTGGGCATCAGAGGCAAGGTGTGAGCTGTGAGTTTACTGAAGGCACTGGCTGGTATATTTTATTGAGAAAATAAGGAGCATCGGTTAAACCAGTGGGTCAGTTACTAGAGCTCTGATGGAGCTATAATCAGCCAGCCCGACGGGAAGGCAGAGGCCAGTGCAATGCGCTCTGCCGGGGCTGGAGTCCTGCCCATACAAAACCCTCAGCTAATCTTACCCTTCTCTGAGGAGTGGGCCAAGTTAACAGTAGATGTGGCGGATTCTGCAAAACCTGGAATTGTTTCTTATTCCCAAACTTCTCAGAAGACCAAAGGCTGGGAAGCTCTGTTCACATATTAACAGCCATTTATCAACAAAGAGGTTACTGAACGGGACTCAATGCTGTAGGCTGAAAGGGTTGTGACAATTTAAGTGCAGGGCACCTCAATTCCTCTGTGCCTCCACTTCAAAACAGGCTAAAGAGTTGTTTTCTTGTTTTTGTTTTTTTTTTTTTGAGGTACCAGGGGTGGGGACTGAACCTGGGACCTTGTATGTGGGAAGCTGGTGCTCAACCACTGAGCCACATCAGCTCCCCTGAGTTTTTTTTGTTTTTTTTTTTTTTCGTTTATTTGCTTGTTTTTTTTGTTTTGTTTTTAGGAGGCACTGGGGACGGAGCCTGGGACCTCCCACGAAGGAAGCAGGTGCTCAACTGCTTGAGCCACACCCGCTCCCCCTAAAGAGCTTTTAAAGGTGTCACTGGCCCTAGATCTCTCTTTGTTGTTTATTTTTATATTGCAAAACAGTTTTATCATCAGCCTCCTTTCAGCAAAGAATGAAAAGAAATGGAAAACTAAAGCTCCTAATGAACTCAGCACTCAAGGATGTCAGGGACACACGGGGCCACTTCTGCAATGGCCCTCAGCAGGGGCTAATACCTTTAGCCTTCACATAGGAGAAAACACTCTCCCCCTCTTTTCTTCCTCGTGAGGTCCCGCTCTGAGAGTGCCCAGAAGCCCCGAGATGTCAGGTGTCCGTTCACCTTGGCAGCAAGCTGGAGGACGGCCCTGGCGCTGCATCACAGAAGCTGCCTCAGCGGGAGTCAGCTGCGCGCTGGCTGGGCACCATCTGCTGCCCGGGGGGACGCTGGAGGTCAGCTCGTGCCACGGCTCACACAGCTCGATGCACACGCACGCACCTCCGACGTGACGAGAAGGCCGGGCGTCCTCCTCCTGCACGCTCACTGGCGTGTTTTAGGATTCTTCTTTTATTTCACAACACAAAGTGATGGTGCTGGGTCTTTGAAAGGGAAATGAAAATGTCTCAAGGTGACATCTGCGTGCATGCCTGAATTCTAATATGGAAGGCGGGAGCTCACTTCTCCGGCTTGGAAAAGCTCGGCCTTGATGCCCTAGCTAGCCAAGCTGACCCTTTACTCAACGGTCAGCCCAATGGGCAAAATCCCAAAGGCTGTTAGCTAGACAACAGCGTAACGGGTAAGTGGGGCGCCCAGGCACGAGGACCAGGCGGACGGCAGCTAGAGGGGGGCAGGCTTGCCTGAGGCGCTATAAAGGGGATCCCCACAGGTGACCCCCAAGCAGGAACAGATGATTCTTCTTCCCCGGTAAAAGAGGCTCTTGTGACATCCTGGATACTGAGGAGACAAGACACCACTCCCGTACTCAGCGAACATTCAGGAAGCGCTGCCTGGTCTGGTTACTGAGCTACAAAGGGAGGGGACAGCCCCTGCCCCATGGAGCTTCCAGGCAGATCATCTCGACTCCTCAAACTGGAAACGGTGGGTTGCAATGGAGCCCTTCGAGCTGGAAGAGGCCTTGCAGAACCCACAAAGGCAAAAACCAGCAGTGCTCTGCTGGGGGCAACAGACGCCCTGACCCACTCCCAGGAGCCCCACGCTTGCCGCCCTTTCTCTCATTCAGGGACACTAAACTCCTGCGCGAACGTGTGTTTGAGAGGCAGCTGGCTCCTGTCAGGGGAACTGTCATTTTCATTAAAGGTCAAAGAAGGCTCCCAAGCTGGTAAGAACATCAAATTAACAAACCATGTTTCTCCTGGCTTCACCGGCATTTGGGCAGGTGGCATTGTTGGATGCCCTACATTTGTTTAACTACAGGGAGGGGGGGAAGGGGAGAGAGAGAGAGAAACACCCAGTTCCTGGTATTACAAGTTACCCTACAGACCTTCTGCAGCCGCTGAGTGTCCCCTCCCCACCCGGTAGAGATGCTGACCAAAGTCCAAACACATTATGTTGGTGCTGAAAATGGTCAAAACCATCCAAATGGTGTCCTACGTGCTATCTGGATCATCTAAACGTTCTTGCAACAACGCACAGGAAACTCACAGATGAGAAACACGAGCAGCACTTTAAGCAGAAGGAAAGATCTGTCCCTTTGTCACCATAGGGACAAGATTTAAAAACATAAATCCTTCAAGCCCCCCAACAAAGGAAGCGTAACTTCCCTGTTGCTCCAATGGCAATCCTAACAACCAGCTCTGGTCTTCAAGGAAGACAGCACCACGCTGGGCTTCCTGTTTGAAACCGTTGTATTAAGCTACTGCCATCAGAGAGGGGACGGGGCACAGCCCCGCCGTGCTTCCCACACGCGTTCAGCAAATGCCAGGTAGGGCTGGCAGCAGGGTTTGGAAAACACCACTGGGCCCACGTACATGGGCTGGGAGATTCTGCAAACTGTTATCCGATGGCAATCTTTCAGCCAATCTCACTTCTCAGCCTCTTCCACTTCACGACTTTTCAAAACGCAGAGGAAACAAAAACACACACAATCCTACCGCCATCTGGCAGCGTCAGACCAGCAAACGCGGGATTCTGGCAGCCACAAAGACCAGCGTTCCTCCTTTCTTTGTTGCTGCTTTAACAGCAAAGCCCGCAGGGTAATACGGGCACACAAAAACGCGGACGTGCTCGCGCCACCGGAAACCGTATCTGGAGCAAACACCTTCGGATGGACTTTTCACCGCCTTTGCTTCCAACACACTGGCGAATGGCTGGAGAGCGCTGCGGGGGTGTCACCCGGGAAATGCCGTAGGTGCCCCGACACCCACCGCCAGGGCCTGCCTGCGGCTCAGGGGCACGGGGCTGGACCAACTCAAGGGCGTCAGCTGGCGCTGGCCTATGTGAAGTGAAACACCAGGGTCCTCTCCATTCATGAGGTTTAACCATGAGGCAGGTGAGGTGCTCCCGGCGGCTGCATCTGGGGCGTTCTCTCCCAGGCAGCTTTCGTGGAATGCCAGCTAATTTAGAAGGCAGCCTGGTGAATACGGAATCAGGACAGGGGCGCTCACTAAAAAGCTTCATGTGGTTTAGGGCATCAGCGTAGGAGTCTGTCGCATCCACCTTGCCCCACAGGATGACCCGAGGGAGGGAAGCCCTCACGCTGCCCTCTCCAGCTCCCTCTCTTGCTTGCTTCCGCTGGTGACCAGACCCCCCTGCCACGAACAGCGGAGTCTTAACAACTCTAGCACCCGGTTACCATCACGTGCCACTGCCCTGAGAAAGCTCTTCCTTCAAGGCGTTTCTGTCCATCCCTGAACTATGCCAGAATGTGTTGACTTTATCATTTCTCAAGATGCTTTCCAAATTATTAGAAACACCTAACATATACCGGGTGTTTGCAGAGTGACAGGCACTTCCAAGCATATTGCATTCCTAAAATAAAAATTTTTAAAAATCTCATTCTATTCCTCACCCTTTTACAAAACATTATTCTTGTTTTATAGTGAAGATAAGGAGGTTCAGAGAAGTTAAGTAACTTGTCCAAGGTCACACAGCTGAATCTGGGATATGCATCCAGGGCTGACTCCACAACCAGAACTCTTAACCACTCCATTCTTGAGGACATCTCACTGTGGCCAATATGTACCACCTAGAAAAATATTTGGTGGATGGGGAGTTAGATTTTCTCCCCCCAGCCCCAATTCCATAACCCAGAAGGGGAAAAGACCTCTTGTACCCAAACATCAGTTTTTATCAGCCAGATTCAAATCACAGTCACTACCTCCTCAATGACTGTGTAGGGGCTCTGTATGCAAGGCCCCGTGCTCAGGCAGACAAGTACCGTCAGACCTTGGCATGAGTTACCTCCTGCCACTTCCTTTGGTACTAGGAACTATTCATGCAGAGGATTCTTCCCTCCTTGCTAGGAGACTCTTTCTCAAAGTCACCCTTTCAGCTACTGCCTTTGCTTTGCCATCCATCCCAGAAGGAGGGGCATCTGCTTTCCAGCATCCCAGGAACGGCTACTGAAGCTTACTTGAATGCAGGATCCCTTTGTTTTCCAGAAACATCATCCCCGGACATAGTAGGTGCTCAACAAACATCAGTGCATGGGAACAGGCAGACATGCCAAGCTTTGACCTCCTGGCTGGTAATACTTGCCTTTCTGCAATTCTCTGGGTCCCTCTCTCTCCAGCCTGTCACTCTTCTCCACCCCTGCTGCACCCCCCACCTGCTGCTGCAATAAGGAGCTGATCAAGAAACAGAAGCCAAGATGTAAAGTTCTAAAGGAAAGGTGGTCACAGTAAGGCCGAGACGCCATCCCTGGTGCTTGGGGATGCCGGCAGAGGGAGGCAGGTGCCATTTTGCAGCTGATTTCCTAGCCAAATTCATCTAAGATCATTTAAACGGACTCACATCCTATCTTACTCTCTCCTTCACCTCTTCCATCTCTATCGCATGTCACACCTTCCCCAAATAATTTCTGAATGAATATGTGGATGATTTCTGATCTAAGGAGAAGTAAAAAGCAATAGAGACTCCCTCTCCCCTAGCCTCCCAGGGCGCATGCACGCGTTGCTTCACGTACCATTTTGTCCTGGGCTTACTATTTCATGGGCCTGTATCCTCCGTTAAGCTATGAGATCCTTGTGGACAGAGACAAAGTCCAAGCAATCCCTGAATTTCCAGTGTCTGGCAAGATGCATGACCCAGAAAAAAAAGCTCAATAGACAGTTGCAGATAAAGAAACCAAAATTAATTAATTAATTAAAAATAAGAGAGAGAAATCACAAAGAAATTAGACAACATCCTATTCTGAAGAGCAGACACGCATAACATTTTGGCAGCTAAGCTAAATCTGAGCTCCCCAGAAAGGGCCATGAAAGGTTCTTTACAAGAAATTAGGCTCACCCATGGATCAGCTCTACCTGGTGGTGTGTAATCAAAGGGATACTGGACCCTAAAGCTGTGTGCTCTGGGAGGGCTGCCTGTTTTGAGACTCAAGATCAAGAGGATATCTAAAAGCTAATGTAAAAAAGTTTGTATCAATTCTTGGTGATTCAGCCTGCCTTTCAAATAAAATTAAATGAGCACCTACTATGTACAACACATTATAGGATAGTGATTCTTTTCACATGCAAGAACATGCACAAAAGAGAAAAAAAAAAAGGGAAGGCAAACCAAAGAAAAAAGTCCTTTTATTTTAGGACATGGGGATGATACAGACTTCAAAACTCCCCCTAAGGATGGAAGAGGGCCCATTAAAATGTTCACAATATTCGGAACATTTTTTTTTTTAAAGATAATTACTGACAATCTCAGGAAGCTCTGGTCCCCTTATATGCTATTAGAAAAGCCTTTGTGGGAGCAGATCTGTTGCCATGACAACAATTGCTTGGCTGAATATAAAGAGGGACAAGGGACCTACCAAATGGTATTCTCAACAGTAAGCCCTGAGATTTCTTAAAGGCACTTTCTAAAGAACCTTCAGCATCTAGGAGTTTTATAGAATCTAAAAGCTGAATGAGACCTTAGGGGTAAACCTAGTTTTTCATGATACCAGAATTTCTTTCTTATCATCCCTACAAAAGGGTTGTCTAGGCTCAGCTGAAACAGACCCAGGGTCAGAGAACTTATTCTCCTCTACACTTGGAGAAAGAGACTCAGTAAACCTTGGAGCGCATTGAGGATGCGTATAAGGAAAGAGGGGATTCTTATTTGAAGAGCGTTTCTCTTTCCAAGCAGAAGCTTTAGACACAGCTGCTGGCCTCTCTGGCAACGGCTGCCATTAGTGAGGCTGAACAAAACCCAAAGAAATGGCAAGGGAGCTTCTCCCAGGTAGGAAAGGCAGAGCTGGTTTCTAATTCCAGCCATTAAATGCATCATGGTTGTCCCTGTCACTCTAACTAGAAACAGCACCAAGGCCCCTGGTGCTGGTCAGTGGACCACCTGGAAGGCTACAGATGCAAAAACACGACTGCGAGCTTTGCCTTCACCTGTGCTATAGACAGTGCACAGGTGTGCGCACCCCCATTCACCCCCACAGGAGACACACACACACACCCAGCACACGACTCAACAGCCTCCTCTGCAGGGCACCACCAGAGACAGCTTCTCGCAGAGCCCCGAGACAAACACATGTGGATTCCAGGTAACCCACAGGGGAACACGTCTGTGTACAGCAGGATTAGGAGGAGGGAGAGTGGGGCTGGGGGTATTGCTGGGTAAGGAAGTTGTACCGCAAAAGTGGGTGCAAGCCATGCTGACATGCACCCCACATCTTGCCCAGGAAGAGGGGCAGCTAGAGAAACTTCCAGATTCCCTGACCTGAGCACACGACACACCCAAACATGGTGGGGTTCCAAGAGGACAGCGACCGGGGGACACTCCTGTGTACCTACCTCCATGGTGTCCCTGTCAGAACAGTCCGGAACCCTCGGCTGCCTTCCTAATGCCATGCCCCTCATCTCCACCCATCTTGCCACTTCCCAGATGTCCTTTGGAGCCCATCTGCATCTTTCAACAGCCATTTGGGGCCGACACAGTGGTGCCTGTGACCACCATCTTGAGACAAACTTAACGGCTTATTTCATATGAGAAAGAGTCAGGAAATTTTAAAGGAAATAATTTTTTTTTTAGTCTTTTTGACGCTTTGTAAATAATCTCTACCACCCTGACCAAAGACCAGCAACTTCAGTGCAAAGGATTTGCATGGATTTGTATTCTCCTTGATATCAGAGGCCCAAATGGGCTTTTTCAGACATGGATTTGCTGTTAAGGCAACACCAATGAGCAAGCGCCTCCCTGGACCACACGCTCACCCCAGGAGGGCTCAGCAGCCCACGGGGGTCGCAGGACTCTGCTACGCAGCCAAGGTTCCCAATCAAGAACCCGGCACTAATTTGGGGAAGAACACAAGGAACTAAAGCAAACTAAAGTTTGAGGCAGGAAATAGCTCCTGCAAGAGCTAGTCTCTATTGGTGAGCATCCTCACTGGGATGACATTACACTGCTCAAGCCAGCAGTGACAACCAGGGGCAAAGAGGACACACAAAAACAGCTCCTGACCACAAGGCAGAGGACCAAGGGCGGAGGAAGCACGTTCTCGTCACAGCAAAAGGAACCAAGGCCGGTCCCAACTGTGGTATTGTTAGCTGCTGTTTCCAGGTGATTTGCGTGCCCACAGGAAATGGCATGGGCACAGCAGTCATTAGGTAAGAGGTGCTTTGCATTCATATAAAAGCTCTGGTCTATTTTAGATGATTACCCAGTTATTTTAAAACTGAAACTGACCATTCAGGTAGAAATCTTAGCATCAGGGATCTGCGAGTCCCAAACAAGAAAACAGAAAGAGTAACATCACTGGAATGAATTCAAGTTTAAGTGTGTATGAGCCAGAGAGAGAGAGAGAGACAGACAGACAGACGGACAGACAGACAAAAGTGAACCGAAGGGCAGATTAGATACCTGGCAATACTGGGCTGCTGGACTGATACCAACTTGTATTTAGCACACAATCAAGCATTCAAAGCAGATTAGTAACTGGGGTGTTTGAAAAGGAGATTGGGGAAACCCAATTTTCTTATTTTTTAGGTTCAAAAGATTGAGTACCATCAAGTGGATTACATAAACACCAGGCCAAGCACCATCCAGCTCTGACCCCATCCTGACAAGCAAGCAAATCCCCCAAAGCAGGGCAGTGTTATTATACGGAGAAGAGAGCCCCAAGGGGCACTTCCCTCACCCTGGAAGTTTGGCCTGATTCCTGCAAGTGTGAGATCCACAGTAACAAGCTCTGCTGGTTAATGCACGCACACCCAAGTCCTCGGTTACACCATCTCTCGGTCCACTCCACGAGGACCATCTTACAGATGAGGAGCTATGACTCACAGAGCAGAACAACTTGTTCCCGGTGACCCACGGAAGTTAAGATTTGGGTCTCTGAAGTTGGGTCTCCTAGTCTACTATTCCAGTTCTCCCTCCAACCAATGATGTAGCCTTGGGTGGGATCCACTCTGAGCCTCAGTTTCCTCATCCAACAATACCTCCTCCATAGAGCTATCAGAGGATTGAATGATAATCCACGTAAGGTGCTCAGCACCAGGCCCTGTGCATAAAAAGTAAGCACTCAATGGATACTTGCTATTGTCTTGCTATCAGCATTTAAACCCACAGTTTTCTGATTTCAGACCTCTTCACTGTCTTTGTAGTGTAGAACTTCACACAAGGAAAGACTCAATTAAATCTGGTTCTGATTTATACCCCACCTCATTCCAAAATACATTTGAGTTTCTTTTTAACCTCAGCTACAGCAGAAATTTGTGTGGTGACTGGGAGAAGGAGGTCACTGCCTCCAAAGGCTGTCACAGAAAGATTCTCCAAGCCTCTTCGGGCTGCTGTGTACAGCTCCACAGGTTGTGCACTGCACAACTCCAGGGACGCCAATCTCATAGATAGTGAGTCTTGACCATTCTAAAGTCTGATTTCTACCCTAATAAAATCCAGAATGATACCTGAGTACATTTGAGTCATGGCACTGCCAATTTCCCCTGCTTCCATCCCCTTTCTTTCTTTTCCTTTCTGTCTGCTAGCAAACTTTAAAGTAGACAATTCACTCTCAGCTAAATCCTGGCTTCCATTCTACACACTGAAGGAAAGAATGGGCCCATCTCCCACTAATGAAACCCTGTGTAAGTTAAGGCCAGGTGCTAATGCTAATGGCTGACCACATTTATAAAATCACACATTAAATTCTCAGGAGGTTCTATTCATCTGAGGATGAAGTCAAGACATCATTTTCTTCTCTTTTCTTGGTGAATGGTTATATTTCTTTTCCTGTCATGGAGAGAGAGAGGACTACCTACCTTTGTCCTCCTTGCAGATATGAAAAATAGGAATCTCTGGTTTCCAGAGCAATGGAAGGGTCACTAGTAGTTCCCAACTTGCCAAAGAGGTGCCCATTTCAGAAGACTATTTGTACTTCAGCTGTTTTAGAAAAGGGCATTTTCCCCCCAAAGAAACAAGGTCATGAATGGTAGCTTAGACTCCAGGTTCGCCCACAGATGTCACCCATCAGGTTCTATTGAACCTGACCATGTCACTTATGTGTGAGTGTTTCTATAGGCAAAAAAGTACCCAATTTCAACGTGGGAGATCCATTTTAGTGGGAAAGAAAAAACGGTAGAGGATGAAAAGGAAAAGCCTCCAGCATCTGAAAGGACACATTCTTCATGTGTTTAATAAATATTTATTCCATACCTACCATACACAGACACTACGGTTAAGCTGTGAGACAGTCCTTGTCCTAAAACACTCACAGGCCCGTGGAACAAAACAACAGGCAAATGGACACAAATGATTCGATGCGATTAGATTGCAGATTTGGAATCAAAGAAAAGCCCATAAAGTCAAGAAGGGCTTGTCTAAGCAGAGGTGGAAGGGCCTGGACAGGCTAAGACTGTGTATTGGGTGGTCTGGAAGGTGGGAAAGATGCAGCATTCCAGGTGGAGAGAAGAGCACGTGCAAAGGCCCGGCGGTGAGCAGGAACGAAACATGACCGGGACTCCTCAGGAGTCCGATGCAGCTAGTGTCACAGACATGAGGGTGGCAGCTAGAGGATGAGGCTGGAGAGAGAGGCAGGCTGAGGCCAAGGGCTTTGGAAACAAAGTTGAGCTGAGCCAAGGGAAGGGACATGACTTCACCCCAGAACAAACGGGGAGACATGGAAAGGTTACAAAGGAAGGGGTGGGTGGCAGAGGTACCAGATGAAATCGTCAGTCCCTGGCTATGGGTTTTACCTTTAAAAGTGAAATATACATAACAGTCACTTGTAGATCCACTGTAAGCCATCTGCAAGCAGGGACCATTTTTCGCAGACTCACAAGAGCGTCTGACAGGTGGAAGTTGAGTGAATGAAGTGCTTGTCCAGGAATGGCCTGCTTTCATGCTTGCCTCTGATGCCTGAGGCATACGTACCCCTAGTTTGGTCCTGCTATAAATATACCCCAGACCCTCAGTGCACCTGTTTAGTCAACTGTCTCACCTCCTGCCTGTGTCTATGAAACCAAACAACTGCTCCAGTGCATGTTCCTTAAAGGAAAGCCCTGCCCTAAGGGAATGCCCCTGAAGAACCTGCTGGTCAAGTGCACGGGCACTAGAGTCAGCTGCGGGTTCAAACCCTAGCTCCCCCAGGACCTTCCTGTGGGGACTGGGCAAACTCCTCACCTCCCAAAGCCTCACTGTCTTCACCTCTCAAGTCAGGGATCATAATAAAAGATTGTGGAGAAGATTCAATAAGGTAATGTCTAGAAAACACAGGCCCAGGCACATGGAAAATACTAAAACAGTGGCTGCTATTTGTAGACTCCTGAACACTGTACTCCACGCAACTAACAGGTATTTCTAGCAGTCATGTCCATTCAAAAGTATTGAGCCAACTGGCAGCTGTGCCCTCCAGACCAAAGCGAGGCGCTGCCAAGACCTTTCAAAAAATTCAAGAGATGTACTTGGTTTACATGACTCCTAACACTTCTTACAGGGAGAGGAAGTGGCCAGAGGGACCTTAGGAAAAATGGGAAGCAGGTCTGGAAAAGTTGAAGGGCAGGAACTTGCTCTCACTCCCGGGCAGGACCAACGAAACTCAAGTGATGGCAACGACCCCGTCGCGGCTTCTGGAGAAGAAACGGAGGCCAGAATCAGAATGTGACCCCTCCCCCTCCCAGATGGGCTGGTGTCCCGAGAATCACGGGACAAACTGATGCATTTAGTGCCCTCTCCCGGTCAGCTCCCGGAAGCTGTGGCAGCCGGGCCCAGGGCCTCTACAGCATCAGTCTCCCCTGCTGCCCCAGCAGAGGTGAGGGCACCACAGGTCCTCACGGCTCTGGGCCACATCCGCCTCGACTGAACCAGGAGGGTAAGTGCATGCTTCCCAAGGCAGGGCACAGATAAACCAGACCAAATACCAACACCTGTACTGCAGACATGGTGTCAGAAGGCGCCGTGAGATGCTAGGCTTGAGTGTTCAACACCTGAGAGCCCCGCTGGAAGGAAGTGGGAAAGGGGGCCTGGAGTCTGCCGGGAAGTTGCCGCAGACAAGGCCGCTGGCTCAGGCATCTTCTCAGGGTGTTTGGTTGCTACTGCTTCCCTTGTTAAATGTGCTGGTTTCAGTGAAAAACACCACCTCTGCGTTACTTTATCATGTGATCATGGCTCGGTATGCCTGGCTGGGGTCTGAACTCCTAGCTGTGCTAGGTGATGTGACCTGGCCCCCAGGTGCCAGCACTGGGCATGGAGCTGTAAAAAGAGAGCAGCCCTTCCTGGAGTCCACAGTCTCCTGGGAGAGTTAGATGGATGAGCAATGGGCACCCTCCAGCATCCCAGCCATGAGGGCCGGGTCGGAGAAAACAAAAGGAAGAAGAGGGAGGAATAGGAAATCTCTCAAGGATTTGATTTTTATTTGGGGGATCCTAATAATAATGAACTTAATCCAAGGCCCCTCCCCAACCTTCCCCAGCTCAGCACCCAGGGGTTCTGCATCTAGAAGACAACTCCCTCACCCTATTACAGAAGCCCTGGGACCACCGCAGGGCTTGGGGGAATCCCAGTCCCATGACTCCACACACGGGCGGTGCCAGCTCCGGGGACAGATGAAGACTCTGCAGCCCTCTAGATGAGTAAGTGAGCATTTACCAAGAGCAACCGTGGGCTTGGCACAGTGATGGAAAATACAGTGAAGAGGAAGTGGCAGGCACTGACGATGATCTCTAAGGGCATTTTAGCACCAACAATGCCTGGCCCAGAACAGGTTTTCATATCTCTGAAATGCACAAATGAATTGATCTAAGCAGAACTGAAAAGTACACAAAGGTAAGGAAAGAAAAAGAAAACCCATGCTCATTCACTGATTTTGCTTAAGCTCCTCTGATCATGCAGTTGAAGTTCATCCATACATATCATGAAAAGAATAAAAAGTTAGTTACAGGCTGGCTCAAGCAAGCTTCTCAAACTTTGGCATGCATTTGAAGCACTCAGGGTCTTGCTGAATGCAGACTCTGGGATCCAGCAGGTCTGGGGTGGGGCCTGAGCTTCTGCATTTGGAACAAGCTTCCAGGTGGTGCCAATGCTGCTGGCCGCACAATCACACGCTGAGTTGTGAGGGAGAATTGACAGACAATACTGAAGCTAAAGAATACAGCTGGCATATATCCACTAACAGTGGGAATCGATGTTGCAGGAACCAACCAAGGGCTGAACAGGACTTGGCCCACGTGGGCTCAGTAAAAAGGGAACCATGATGTGAAGAGGGTTCTAACTCAGGGTTATTATCAAAAGAGGCACGTGCAAAGTGTACTGGAGTGCAGTCATACTTCTTGATCATTCTATCAATAGCCAAAGGTTAGCTGAATCATTTATAAAGAACCTCAACCATTAAACTGTAAGCACACAAAGAGAAGCTCCTGGGCTGGTGTTCTTGGGTATATTTTGCAAAAGGGACAGTGTGGTGATGATTGTCACCCTTGGCCACAAGCATCTGAACCCCTTCTGTGATTAGGCAACGTCCCTCCTTATGAGAGGGAGAGCTGAAAATGTCAGATACTTCTTTTCCCAGCCTGCCTTGCAGCTGGGACCCAGGCCACGGCCCCTTTCTAGCTGAGCACACACCCCAAGCTCGGAAAGGGATGCCCGTGAAGAGGAAGCCGGGCCTCCCAGACCCCGCTCCGGTGGGGGTGGCCGCAGCAGTTCTGGCGTCCAGCGGCAGAAAGCTAGCGTGAGCCCTGGGTGCCTCCTGAGGAGCAGTTTTTCAGCGTAGCTTCTGAACCTGGGTCTTAGGCTCGCCTGGAGCTAGAACCTTGGTTGACAACACTGGGGATGCAATTAAGCCCTTCTCAGTTCACCCTTTGAGCAAGGAGGCACTTAGCTGTTGAAATCTTGATTGCTTTTTCATTTCAAATTTGGGGTTCTTTCGTAAAACCAGAGATTGACTAGTAAACAATCAGATTAACTAGCCAGAATCCAAATCTAAGGCCCAGCCTTTCATATGACGTCCAGCCTGCTTCCCCAATCAGGATGTGTAAGCATTAAACCCACGGCTGTAATGCTCTCTGGGCACCATCCCTGCCACACATGAGCATGTCAAACCAAGTCCAAGCCTAACGCTCTTCCCAGGAGTCATTCCCGGAACACTGGTGGCCAGAAAATGATTTTCACACGAGCAAGCCATGTCCTCTTTGCCGTCCAGTGAGGGTTCCCCCTGTCCCCCGTGTAGATAAGGTCCCCAGATGGCCCAGAGCTCCCAGGAAACCAGGAGCTGCCTCCAAGGAGCAGGGCCACCACCTTTCTCTTCCACTTCTGAGGGCTCAAGTACCCACCAAAGAGCCAGGTGGGCCCCAGGGGCAACCCACCTGGGCCACTTAGGTCCAAGGGCCACAAGGTCCTTTAACCCATTTGCCTTCATTTTCCTGGCAAATCTATTATCAAAGACCTAAATTCTTATGGGAGAACCATGGGAGCTGGGAAGGTCCATAAAAAACCCTCTGGTACCTCAGAAAGGATCTCACTTAAAGCAGAGATATTCGAAAGAAATAGCAAAGCTGGTTTCAGCTCGCCCACCTGACCATGCCAGCTACTCAAACTCAGAGCATACCTGAAATGACCTCAGAGGACCAAAAAAGTCACTTGGCAAAATTTACCACAATGTTTTACACTCCTTACTTTGAGCAGCAACCATGTGGCAGGCAATGTACACACTTTATTTTTAAGACGTACCGGGGGGATTGAACCCAGGACCTCGTACATGCGAAGCACACGCTCAATCACTGAGCTACACCCACTCCACTACATACTTTATTTTTAATATTCATGACAACTTTATGTGATGGGCATTGATATTCCCATCATGGATGAGGAAACTGGGACCCAGAGGCTGTAGTAATTCCAAGAAGTGGCTTGGCAATCTAGCCCTCAACCTACCCCAACTCGATTTTGGGGAAGAGGATTCTTTATGTGGGCAACACGTGTTTCTCAGTGTTGTGTGAAGTATTAAGTAAAAGCACTCCTTCCAGATGGACTGCTGACTCAACACTTCCTATAACAATATTTTCAAAGAACACTGCACAGAGAGGGTAAGTAACTTGCCCTGAGTCACACAGCTAACATGCGAGGGAGCTGGGCTTCAGACCCGGCCGTGTGCCTCCAAGCCCACGCACTTTTCATCAGATTCCACTGCTTCTCTAACCGAAATCTCTTTAGGCTGCTGCCCAGACCTGTCTGTTTTACCCAAGCCGCAGTGGAACCTGAGGAGAGCAAGCCACCACCCTCCACATACCAATTTTTCAAAAGCGAATGGACAAGTACCGCAGCACACTCTGCTGTTTCACAACATCTCTGGCTTTTATTCGGATAAAGAGTAAACAATCATTGCATCTTTCCACATTATGAGACAGATTTCCAAAAATGATGTCAACAGGGAAAAGTCTGCGTGCCAATTTTTAAATATTTAATCCACGGCTGACAAAACTAACGCTTAGGCAGCTGCCGGAGCAGACTTGGCCAACCTGCTGCGAAAACCACACTTGCTGAATTACACATTGTAACCAGGTCAAAGGACAGGACAGCAAAAAGAACTGCAGCCCAAGGCTACTTCCCTTCCAACAGGACACCAGGTACCGGGTTTCCTACACATGCTGTCCCTAAATCTGCCCTGCAATGGCCCTGGTGTCCAGCAGTGCCCCAGGACACAGCCATCCTGCTCAGCGGCAGTGACAGACACGGGCAAGGAAAGGGGCCTTTCCCAGACACAGGGAAACAGAAAGGAGAAGAGAGCAAAGGTGAAAGGCGTCAATTAATAAGCATGCTTGAAATACAGTTTGACAGAACCAAAGGGGGACAGATGCGGCACAATCTCAGACTTAACAATGACTTCTGCATCAATCCCCCCAAGTCATTTTGAACAGAACCCTAACATTTTAGTGCATGATGGCTAGAAAATTTAAGGAATAAGTGCTCTGCTTCGAAGGATCCGGACAGATGTTTACTAAGTTTATTTTTCTCAGATTTTCTTGTACTTGTTTCTTGGGAGGTAATGAATAATCATGAAAAGAGGTTTTCACCTGGATTTCATGTATTTGATATCTATTAAAAGTAACAGACAAAAAGGCAGAGATGGGAATGTTCTTTTAAACTGCACCTGAGAGTCTCCATGGAAAACAAAATTGTCAAACTTCCAACATGCACTCCAGATGACAGAGGTCCCAGCAGTTACAGAATGCTCAGTTCTCCCTTTTGCTTGCCTCTTGGCTTCTGTAAATGCTGTTCCCTCTACTGGATGCTGTCTTTCCTGCTGGCTTCAACACCCCCTTCAAGACCATGTCTGGTCATCACCCTCACTGAGCAGGACTCTCAGAAGGGCCCCCACCCTGCTTATGCAGGACATCTCTTCTCCATCACAGCACCGGTCACGCTCTGCTGTCACTGCATCTTTACTTTTTGTCTCCTCCACCAAGAGTCAGCTTCTTGTGGGTGGGGCCCCCAACCTTTGCCCAGTGGCTGGCACAGAGAAGCAGAAGGGAAGGAACAAATCACTGGGAGATATGGCAGGGGAGGAAGTATCATTAAAACCAATGGAAAACCTACAGAATGGAGAAAATATTTGGAAACCACATATCTGACAAAGGTTTAATATCCAGAATATGTAAAGAAATCCTAAAACTCAACAACCAAAAGACAAACAACCCAGTTAAAAAAAATGGGCAAACGACATGAATATATTTCTCCAAATAAGATATATAAAGGCCTATAGCCTTATAAGCACACAAAAAGATACCCAGCATCACTAGCCATTAGGGAAACACAAATTTTAAGATACCATTTCATGCCCACAAGACTGGCTACTATTAAAAAATATAAAATAACAAGTGTTGGAGAGGATGTGGAGAAATAGTAACACTGGTTCATTGTTGGTGGGGATGTAAAATGCTGCAGCTGCTATAGAAAACAGTTTGGCAGTTCCTTGGAAAGTTAAGTACAGAATTACCAGATGAACCAGCAAGCCCATTCTAGGTACATACCCAAAAGAATCATTAGGCAGGGACTCAAACAGATGTATTCACACCAACGTTCACAGCAGCATTATTCACAACTGCCAAGAGATGGAAGCAATCCAAGTGTCCATCAACACATGGATGGATAAACAAAATATGGTATATTCATACAATGAAATGTTATTCAGCTGTAAAAAGGAAAGAAGTTCTGATCATGCAACATGGACGAACCTTGAAAAGTAAAAAAGCTAGATGCAAAAGGACAAATATGATCTCATTGATATGAAACAGAATAACCAAATTCACAGAGTCAGAGACCTGCCTGGGGTGTGGGGTGGGGTTAGGGAATGGGGAGTTATTGCCTAATGGGTACAGAGTTGCTGTTTGGGGTGGGGGGATGAAGTGTGCTGGTAATGGATGGTGGTGGTGGTAGCATAACAATGTGAATGCAATTAATACCACTGAATAATATATTTGAATGTGGTTAAAGGGGGAAATTAAAGGTTTTATATATGTTATAAGAATAAAAATTTAATAAGAAACGCAGAGGACTGTACAACACAGTGAACCCTAATGTAAACTACAGACTGTATAGTTAATAGTATAATTACAATAATAATGTTTCATCAGTTTGTAACAAAGGTACCGCATTAATACCAAGTGTTTTAATACGAGGGAAAACTGTGTGTGTGAGGGGGTTGGGGGGGATATGGGAACTTTATATTTTCTGCATTTTACTGTGATCCCACAACTTCTCTAATTAAAAAAAAAAAAAAAAAAAAAAAAAAAAAAAAAGCCCCAATGGGAATACAAACGAATGCTCACAAAAATAGATTTGGTTTATCTTTTCAGACTTGTGAGAAAGGGTTCTGTGACATCTCTGGCCGGCTGGAGAGAAGTTTCAAGGAATTCAGACTCGGGAACTGGAAAGGATCCTAGGTCACGTGGCTTGACATCCACGCGGTATAGGAAACACGTCTGCTCTGCATCGAGCACAGCCTGCTGCTCTGTGATCCGGCACACGGTATTCCCCTAAGAGCCATAAGCTGCAGGCCTGTTTTTCTGCCGGAGAATAACAGTACACAAATTACAGCAGAATTTTTCTTTCCACTGCTTCAACTTTCTCCCACTCGTCATCTCTAACAGATGCAAAAGAACTTAGGAGTTAGGGCTTCATACCCCAAGTTGGGCATTTTTGTCCTTGGGAAAAAGGAACATGCTAGAATTCCCAATAGCTAGCTTTAGCTTATCCCTCTCAATAAGGCGTTTCTTGGAGGGCACTGGACTAACTCGGTAACTCCCAAGAGTGTCTAGCAAAGTCACAGCCTGCCCTGGACACTTAAAATATTTCACAGTTGGTCTTTCACCAACATAAACCCTGGGTCAGCCACATGCCTCCACTTTCTAGGTCCTCGATTCCTTCCTCCTGAAATTCCTACCAGATGCTGCAAGGCAGAGCGTGGGCTGGAGTCTCCTAAAAAGCTTTTACAATTAAGTTAAACACTCCTATTACTCCAAAAGTTAGGACCCCACTCTTCTGTGAGGACCGACGTTACAGACTTGACAATGACTGTCATGTTAACACAGCAATGACACTCCGGAGAAGGAGAAAACCATGAGAATTTAAAAATAACTCTTCCTCCTTCCTGCATGAAAAACCAAATTAAGAAACAGAACAATGGAATGTCAATGCCTTACTGAGCACTGATAGTGCAAATAAAACAGTACGGTGAACGGCGGGACAGGGAATCGTTTCTCCTGTTGAACGTGGGTTGTCTAGTTCAAAGGCCATCCTCACCCACATTCCAGCTCCATCTCCATCTCTCTGGAGAATCAAGACAAGGGAGGAGAGAGAGAGAAAGAAAAACACACAAAAAGCCAGCCTAGACACCCTGATCACCTGTAATCCTTTCACTCCTAAAGGCCACTTCGAGTGAAGAATCCTCCTTCCCACCCGTGCCCTTCTTCCCCGCTCTCCCCAAGCCACAGAGAAAAGACGTCACAAAGGAATGACACCGCTGCATTTGCCCTGATGACCTTTAAGTGTTTAACCAGGGATCTATTTTTTAAGGGCCAGATAAAAAGGCAGGTGATTAGTTTTCGCATGAGTCACACTATCCCCTCAGTGCAATAATTCGATTAAATATTTAATGGCCTTGGGTTTTGGCTGAGGCTTGTTTATGGAGGCCTTATTACCTCAGGAGAGACCGAGAGGGTGTTAGCCGCGCCCAGGAGGGAGAGCAGCTTGGAGGACAGTAGGCTTCTCTGAGCAGCCCTTTCCCACCTCTGAACCCGCACAGGCCCAGGGGTGGGAAAGGGCTGCGTGGGGGCAGAGGCTGCCGATCCCCAGTCTTTGGGATCAGACAGAAGCAGAGGCCGTGACCTCTCAAAGACTATTGCCTTTCACTTTCCTCAGAGAGCTCCTGACTAAGCTTTAGGGAGTCAAAAAAACCAAGTGGGTTCCTGGCATTTGAACTTGACATTTCAGGGTGTGGCTTGGTTCTGCTTCTCTGGGGTGATGTGCCGCTCGTAGCTGGCTTCTGCTTCTCCCTTAAGAAGCCCCTCCTCCACCAGGTCAAGAACATAAGGGGTGGGGGCCTAAAGCAAGGTCAGGGTCCAGGCAACACCAGTCCTACAAAAGGGTAAAAACAATTCAACTGACTCGCCTGTATCATTCCTTTCAAGAGGGAGGGATGAGCAGCCCAGAGGCACACATTAACTGATCCATGAAGGGACAGGTCAATCACCTTCCTGAGTGGCCATGTTCAAGGGCTAACTCTACTGGGGAACTTGAAGAGGCTCATTTCTGTGAACGACACACATCACTTTCTTTTTAACCAAACGTAATACATCCAGGCCCGAAGTATTTTGGTGCCCTGACCCTCCCCTGAAACAGCTCATATACGCAAGGAACATTTATTCGATTAACAAATTGGCCCAAGAGAGTGTAATTTACAAGTCACTGTCCCGGTTAAGCATTTTGCTTAAACAAGGAAGCATCTTCTTGGAGGTTTTGCGATGTTGCCTTCCCTGAGGAAACAGAGAAGCCGCCTCCCCTTCTCTTGCCTGATCTTCAAACCCACTGCCGTCGCTTCCTGTGGGTGAACTGTAAGTGCTGGTGAGAGCGGCTGGAAACAAAGGTCGAGGTATACTTGCAATCCCCGCTGAAAGAGGCGAGCCAGCACGTATGGGAAGGCTGACACCTGGCTGGACCGGAGGTGGGGAGACGTGCACAGCACGTCACGCGCTTTCTATTCACGACGTGCCACGGAAGTGCTCTAACCCACATGGCCTGAGGTTCAGACTGCAGAAGAGCGCAGTGGAAACTTCCCGAGCAGGGCATGGGCGATGGCGGAAGATTCTCTCCCCACGCTGTGAAAGCACTGGAGGGAGGCAGGGGCCAGAGGCTCAGAGAGCAGGCGACCAAAGGCAGCCTGGACTTCCGGGGTGACGTGACAGAGAAGAAGGAAAGGGAGGGATGAGTACAAGAGACAGCAAGGAGCAGAATCCATTCAGCCTGACAGCACGAGAATGATGAAAGAGGCAGGAAGGGGCCTCAAAGAGAAGTCCAGGCGACCTCCAGCTGGGAGTTCCTCTAGCAGATATGGAAATGGAGAGGAGACAGCTTGGTTTGGCTGAGACGGAGGAGCCAGCCGGACCCCATGCCAGGCAGGCTGATGAAGGGAGACCGGCAGCCGGCTGGGAGGAGGAGCCTGGAGGGCAACCCAGAGAGGTGGATTTGCCCAGAGAAGAGAGCTACAGGCACGGCTGCATACAGTGTCTCCTACGCTCCAGATCATAAATGGCAGATGTCTGGCAAATGCCTGGAAATTTCCCGACACTCACTGTACTCGTTTCATAGATAAATGCTTCGAACAACATGCCCGCATTTCCCCAGCTACAGACCTCGGAGGCTGTACTAGCACATGGCCCCAAATCTGTCAGGGCCCGGGTGTGTGGATCTCAGATCCAAAAATGCAAATCTTCCCTTCTCAGGGAATGGTTGCCGAGGCAGGGCTTTGGGCTTGGGAGCCAGAAAGCAGAGTGGCTGGGAAGATACTGTGCAAATGATTGTCACCCTCGCTGGTCAGAACTGGACCCGGGTTCTGGCTCTTCCTCTCACTAGTTACGTGGCCCTGGAAAGGATACCCCATCTCTGAGACTCAGTCGGCTCACGTGAAAAGGGGGACTCCCTACCCCACCTTGTAAGATTCCAGTAATGAGCATACAACGTAAATCACAGGAAAATATACTAGAAAATGTAAAGCCCTACCCGAGAGCAAGGGCTCAGAGGCAAGTAGTCAAACCTTTCTAATCTTTGGGTTTAACCTTAAAAAATAGGCAGAACTGCAATAAATAAATTTTAAGAAGAGTGCGTGGTTGAGAACTTAAGGATAACGAAAGCTGAAAGTTTAGACAGACCAGCACTTTTGGACACAGACGCTCAGTTCTCCAGCACAGCCTGCTTTCACAGCTAAGTTCAGCTGGAACAGACCATCTGCTCGTGAGGCTCCTCTATCCCCAGAATCAGCCCAGCCCTGGCTCTGAGACAGAAGGCCAGTTAAGGCACCCCGGCCACCCACCCCCAACTCCCCCAGAAATGTGCAGCTTTGAGAATTGTGAAAGAGCCTTAAAATGCTCCAGCTGCAAGTGCCTGCTTTAAACACATCTAGTTCCCTTTATTTCTTGATGAACAAGACTCCCAGGCACTGCTGCAAAACAGGAAGGCTACACATCCATTTTCATGAGCAAGCTCTCACACACAGCAACATTTCCATCAAAGAAACCCATAGCCGTGCAACAGGCCCAGCTGGCTTCCCTGCCTCAGCTCCCGCTTGGTGTCAGGGGGAGTTTTCCGTCGTCTAAGTGTAAGGAGCACCTACTATGAGCAGGAGGATACTGTGCAGTCTGCTGAGAAGAAAGGAAAGGAAGGAAGGGGCTGCAATTCAAGCCCAAGTACGACCCCCAAGGCGTCTCCCGGACACTGCAGCCGATGTCGCTTAGCCACAGCACCAGGTGAACAAGGGTGGCGACGAGAAGGAATGGAGGAGCGAGACGAAAGCCAGACCACAGGGCTCTGGAGGGCTGTGGCAGCAGGAAGATGAAGCTCCGTGGGTCCTCCAGGAATAGAGTATTTCTCACTACACTGGGTGGTTCTAAGGCATCTCCATGTCTTTGCCAGGGAATGTCCTAAATGCACAGGGCTGGGCCGCTCCCGGCCCACTGAGAGCTTTTCAGCTGCCTTTTTGGCCAGGATGCTTGAGCTCATAAAGGACCCCTGTCACGGCAGCTCCAGTCAAAAAGACCTTAAGAAGCATTAGGAGGGAGTGGAGGTGGCTCAAGCGACTGAGCGCCTCCCTCCCACATGGGAGGTCCCAGGTTCGGATCCCAGTGCTTCCTAAAGAGAAGACGAGCAGACACAGAGAGCAGACAGCGAGCGCAAACGAGGCGGGGAGGGATAAGTAAATAAGAAGTATTAGGCCCAGAACTGAACAAGCTCAGCCATGGAGATGGTGGGGGTGGGGAGGCAGAGCTCTAGCGATGCTCCATTCAACAGTTTATTGAAAGGGACTCAAGCATCCTTTGAAAGGAGTAGTCATGGGGATGGGGGTCAATCAAGCCTAGCCCCAGGGGGACAGATTAGAGGGCCCCGTGCAGGTTCTGTCTGGGACACCTGGTCCCAGGTTCCTTCTGGGCACCTTCCCAGCCTCTGCTCCAGCAGGCAGGAGGGAAAGGCAGCAAGGGCTCGCATCGCCATGGTGACCATGGCAGGGCCACCATGGCAGGGCCGCCCTGGCACTGAGAGGGGTCTCTTGAGGCATCTCCCAGACACTGCAGCTGAGGCAGCAGTTTGTTCCTGGGTCCTTCCCAGCCTGTCACTCGCTATTGCTTCACTCTGCACACTCGGCAGAGGCTGAAAGGCTACGTGAGTCCTTCACACACTCCTGTGTACGGGAAGCAGTGTCACAGCCCAAGCCAAAGTCCCCACAGAGCGCAGTGAGGCTGTGCTTATCTGCGCTGACTCGCCGGTGCCCTCTGACCTGTGACCCTGGTGTCTTCATGGTGCCCCTTAGCTATCTGAAGACCTGGAGCCATCTCAAGCCATAGAGGAGGGCTGGTTAGCAGTGAGGAGGCTGGGCAGGATCACCACATTCACTAGCACTCGCTGAGCACCACTGCACGCATCGGCACTCGCCGTTTCATCTTCTCGACAATGCTGCAAGGACGGCGTCCCTTCTTCATAAAGGAGGCCGCTGAGGTTTGTGGAGGTTAAGCCAATAGCCAAGGTGATAAAACCAGAACACGTTAGAGAACGAGAGCATATCAAACCAGGTTATCCGATTCCAAGTCCCTTGTTCTGAACTCTTGCTCCATAACAAAGAACACAGTGAAGGAGGAGAGAGGACACGGAACCAGGAAAATAAAGGAGGTCCCCCGGAAGAATTCATGGAGGGCAGGATTCGATCGGAGACTGTGGGATTGGCTGAGCACCCCAGACACCATCCAGTAGGGTGTGATGCAAGAGTTCAGTAGGATGGGGAAAAGCCCTGGCCACAGCCTCGGGTGTCTGAGCTTCCATAGGAAGGGAAGGATGACGTGCAAGGAAGTAACGTGAGCTGTGCTTCACAAAGAAAACTGACAGCTATTTCATATGAGAAAACCCCCATAGCTAGAAAACTAGCTACACTACAACACAAGGAGCAGGCTGCTAAAAGGAACCAAAGCTAGAAGCATGGTAGGGGAGGACGGGTCTGCAAATCTGAACACCAGGACATCGGGAGCCTAGCTGTTCCTGGGCTCCTCACTCACAGATCATATTCCCCAGATCATGGCACTAATTATCTCTTCCAATTAAACCACTACCACAGGATACTAAATCCAATGATAGGAACCAGCAGCAGGATGTTTACCCAGCCCAAGGCTGGCATTTATGACCCTTATTAGCAGGAAGGCATCCTCAGTCTCCTGCTCCCCACTGCTCACGGTGGGACCTCAGGCGAACCCAGCAGGATCCTCTCCACTCCTCCTCGACACCCCTCCCCCAGAGCCCCCACAGCAGGCTCTGTGGAAAAGGGCAAAAAAGCAATCATGGCAGAAGCTGCAGGGCCAGGGCTTGCTCAACTTCAAGTCCACTGTCCTGTACAACGATGCTTTGCGAATTCCAAAGCCAATAGCAGCAGACCAGGAAAGGGGTTCTTGATGCACCAATGAGAGTTAATTTATGGAACACCCAACGTATAGGCTTTTTATTAGCTAAGCTAATAGCTTCCACTGATTGGGTGCCTACACTGAGCCAGAAACTGCAAGAAGCACTTTGATTTCATCTAATCCTCACGACAACCCTCTCAGGCAAGTCTTCCGTTACCCTCCATTTTAAAGATGGGGAAACTGAGGCCAAGAGAGATTTGCCACTATGTGGGTAGACTTTGGATTCAAAGCCAAGCAGTGTCTGAAGCCTGTACTTCCCCCATTACACCATGGCCCACTCTGAGACAAACATGCAGAAGTTTTATGAAATCCTAGACTATCTACAGGGAAGTTTTATTCACCAAGAGGGTCCACAGTGCAAGGAAGGCAAGGAGGAAAATGAGCCAACAATATGAGTCGGCTCTCCCATCACCAACAGGGAGAACAAGAGCACAGGTCGTGAGACACCACCTCTAGTGACTTTTCATCATTCTGGAAACCTGTGGCCACAGTGTTCCAGAACCCACTTTGTGTGTTGCAATGCTCTGCCACCCACCAGTGTGTTCTTAAGTACATCGGCTACCAACCACACGAGAAGCCAAAGACACATTTGAGTAAGAGATGGAAAATAATGACTAATGACTAATGGTGGCCCAAACATTTAGTCATTCAGCACCCCACAACTTCCTTCGTGAGTTTAACAAACCTCACACACACTAGGCATTGAGGTGAAAGGCAAAGGATAAGCTGCTTTGGGAAGCCAGGGGACAGGAGGAGCCAGCTTCTGGACTCTGGATACCAGGCAGAGAGCACAAACAAAAGGTCACTCCCTTGACCCAAGAATCTCCCCAATGACACAAAATGTCCGTTATTTCCAGAGCCAGCAAATACAGCAAACTGATTTCACAACAGGGGCGCCCTACCAGATGCTGAAGGGCACGTACACATACCGAAGGGCACAAACAGTAAGCAGGGGCAGTGTCTACACAGCAGGGCTCCAACCCTCCTGGGCAGGTCAGAGCCTGTCTGGCCAGGATGCCCTTTGCTTCTCCTCCTAGCCCTACTTTGCTCTGTTCTCCCTGATTGGCTAGAGGTCTCACCAGCACCCAGCCTCCAGGTCTGGCACCCCCTCCATGCTTCTCACTGCATCCCCAGGCTCAGCACATTGGCGCTACAATGCCTCTGCCTCCATACCACACCCGTTATGCCCTAATCTGCCGTGCAGGGCCTCATCCTGGACCCTTCGGGCCTACTGGCTTCTCTACAGCTCACGTGGTTTTGAGCACCTTGGCCAGCTTCCTAGGACCGATGTGATCCCATCGTGCTCCCAAAAGGTCCCCTACCACTTACAGCACAAATCCATGGTCCTCCAAAAGCAGATGGCAGCAAAGCTAAGATGCCCCCCACTGCCTGCACCCCACTCCCATCCTCTGCAGGAGGCTCAGGCATAACAGATCTCGAATCCGGGGTCTCCTGGCGGGTGCTTCCGTTTGCTCTGGTTTTAACGGGAAGCATGCAGAACCAGGGGCAAAGGTAAGAAACAGGCTCCTTTCCACAGCCTTTTACTAACACACATAATCACACACAAAGGTCAGCAAAAATCAAATGGGTTTTACTACAAACTGGAAACTTCTCCAACCGAATGGCTATTTGTCACCTTGGAAGTCACCACCCCAATAATCCTATTGTTGTTCAAAACCTTTTGGAAACTCCGATTTCAGAACAGCATTCTGAATCCAGTTTATAAGTTACTCAAGAAAAGCAGTCTTCCTACTTCAGTCAAAACTCTTTCTGACCACAAATAGTACTGAGCAAGCTGCTTTGTCTCCCACCTTGGTCCCAGGATTTGGCCTGGACTCCTATTCCTAAAAGGAAAAATCAGGGCTCAGTGGGTAAAGATTTATCACGCCGTTGAAAACAATGCTTGCCGATTCTAAACACACATGCTTAAAAAGTTCTGATGGTGGTTATGAAGAAGGTACCCCAAAGGTTGAACAACAGCCACAATAACGGAGTAAGTGGAACTAGCTTCCAAAGGTGGTTAATATAATTCCTCCCCTCACGTTTCAAATTGTGATCAGA
Source organism: Cabassous unicinctus (assembly GCA_029593785.1). Classification (NCBI taxonomy): domain Eukaryota; kingdom Metazoa; phylum Chordata; class Mammalia; order Cingulata; family Chlamyphoridae; genus Cabassous; species Cabassous unicinctus. The sequence continues at coordinate 18,156 of JAQZBX010006048.1, read as the reverse complement.
TCCGAATTTATGTATGAAATTGTAAATGAATCAAAATGGCAACAGAGCAATGGCCTTCTCTATGTAGGGTTTTTGAGACCAGTCCTTATTTAAAAGGAGAACTATGGAAAGTCCCAATTGCCCGTTTCTTCGTGCTTCCTTTCTTTGTCCTCTAAAAGCACACAGGGTAAACATTTACAAATGCAAATAGGCCTTGATCTATCACCAAGGTCACATCCTTCAATGAAGGGGGTTATGACAACTGGGGGGGGGGGGGGG
>JAQZBX010006048.1:0-17798 GCA_029593785.1 Cabassous unicinctus | reverse complement strand
TTTTAACAAGACCCCAGGTGTTTCCCATGCACTTTAGAGTTTGGGAAGCACTGGTCTATGGTGCAACTTAAAAAGAGAGCAAATGCCTTTTTTGTTTTGTTTTAATGAACTTTTTGTTTTGTTCAAAACCAGTGACAACATGTCCATAGTAGAGGGTCTGTCTGCTGTGCTGCTAGGATCCAAGCACATCCAAAGGGTGACAGGCTTCCGCCTTGGCCACAGGTTCCTGTGCTTGAACCCCAGCTAGTGCCAGCTTTCCTTTCCTTTCCTTCTTTACTTCCTACCCTCCCTCCCCTTTTTGTAAATGGTTGTTTTGAGAATCCAAATACTAGAAGGCATGATAATATAACAAAGGTTATTAACTGAGGGGATTACCTCCAAAAAGTTTTCCAGACAGCAGAGGAGGTGACACGATCTGTGACAAATTAAGTTTTATTTGCCTGAGTTCATTCAGCGATGCTCATTGAGGCCTCAGGATCCCCTCTGAGGAAAGGCACCCAGCTGAGGGCTCACAGCCTCACACCAGTAAAGAAAGCATCCTGCAGACCATGAAGTCTCAACGTATTCCTTTACAACTCACCGAAAGCACCGGCGCACCCATCTCCATTAGAGAGGACATCCTCGCTTAACATTTTGGCACACGGGGCTCACTGCCCGCCCGTGACCTTGTATGATGGCTTTAATCCTCTTTAATGGCACCAACAGTCAGCATTTGCTCTGGGCAGGGAGCTGAGAGGAACTGAGTCTAATGATTTCATCATCTTAGCAGGCATTACTGAAATCATTGAAAATTCAAATGTGTAAAACTCTGGCCTAAGATGGGATTTTCCTCTGGCCTCCATGGAAACAGCTAAGGAATGAGTTATTTTTAACCTCCTGCCTGTACCTCTCTTGCTCCCTCACTTAATATCACAACAACCCAATGAGACAGACTATTATCCCAAAAGATCAAGAGACTGCGGCCCTGCCTAAGGCCAGAGAAGTCAGCACCAGACTGCAGGCCTGGCAGACACCGAAGCAAGTACACATGTTCACGCTTTTTCCATTCTAAAGAGCCAGCCTGCACTCACCAAACTAAGCATTCAGACTATGACCGCTAGATTTAAAATGAATTCACGTATTCATTCAATCCCTCCCAACGAGATATTCCAGGAAAGGTAGCCAGAAACGGAGTGGTGACTATGGAGGGAAAGAATCGAGGGAGGTTTAGGATGGTGACATTAAGAACAGGTTTATCCACAGACAATCCAGAGTGAGGGATAGTTTCCAGGGTGAGAAACCACAGTAGGGTGGGATGGGGCGGGGGTGCAGCCCCAAGGGGGCCCTTGTCTCTCCAGAAAGGGAAAGCAGAGCACAGGGCCCTGATGTGCACTGGCCTGTTAGGGCTGGTATGGGGAAGATGAACACTCAACTCTTGCAGCAATGCAGGAGGGAGGGGCTCGGGTCGTTTGCAAGCCCTTGCCCTAGGCCCAGCTGCTGTTTCATGCTGGGGCCTGCAGGAAACAGGTGGCCATCGCCGTTCACATCCTGGAAGGAATGGCACTTATAGGTCACATGTGGGCCTCAGGGGTCCTTAAGTGAGGGGGTGGTCTGCGAAACTCTAAAGGGCTGGTTTTTAGAGCTACATTTTGGGCTTCAGCACTTGCTCATTTGTTCATTTTATTCAAATGTTCCAGGTGTGACCGTTGCTATAGGAACATGAAAATAAGTCAAGCTGAACTTGCCCTTCAAGAACACAGCCTCTCATAGGACTATGAGATAAGACACATATACACAAATTAGACCGATTAAGGAGGCTACACAGGTTTGGGAGTTCAGGGGAGACAGTTTAATTCCAGTTTGGAGTCACTCAGTGCTTCCTAAACTTTAATGTACTTAAAGTATCACCTGAGAAACTCCCTAGAGCAGGGGTTAATCTTTTTTTTTTTTTTCCCCCACGGACCCCTTACTAAGTCCCCACTATACTGTGTATTATTTAATAAATATATCACACCTGCACCAACACGGCCCCACAAGAATAATGCTTTATTTTTTTTATTTCAATTCAAGCTCACAGACTCCTTATTAAGAACCCTGTTCTAGAGGGCCTCTTCCTTCTCAAAAAATTCCACAATTCCCACCCCTTTTTAGGACAGATGACACTGACTTTGCTTATGGTGTTTCTCATTAAGTCAAAGAATACAGCCTTTGATGATAATTCTAATACAGATTTTAATAAAACTCACCTTGAAGAGATCCAAGGAAATTTCAAATTTCATGTCTATAAAAGGCTTAACGTTTGAATACTTGTAAAGAGTCTCTCTTCAACTAGCAAAGATGATGTGGTTAAGAAGGTATACAGACAATTGTTCTTTTATCAAATCCACCACCCAAAACTGGCCCCACCTGAGAGGAGCGTCAAAGGCAGCCCAAGTTAGCCAAAAATAAGCTTGGAATGAGAAGAGTCCCATCTGAAACAGGAAAGGAGCTCATACTAGGACATTCCATTGCTAAATTTCCTTCCGTGGCAGAGATCCATGCCCTCTGGTACACTGTCAGTAAACTGTAGGATCTGTGATGGGATAAGCAGACACCCACTCTCCCCACATTCTCAGAGCTGCTCTCATCTCCCCAGAGCTCTATGAGAAGGGAAGTGGGCCACAGAGCTCATTACCACCATTCAAGCATGAAGCTAAAACACCCCGAAGTGCTACACATTTAATCATCCACTAGTCTTTAGGTTAACCCCCATCCCATATTTCCTATCTACCCCCCTTCAGCCAGGATACAGGAGAGAGACAAGGACCCCGAGGCCACAAAGAATGGGGAGCAGAGGAGGATGCATTTCTTAATCACTAGGAATTGTTGCTATAATGTTATAAGCAACCACATTATAAATATCATTTTAGAAATAAAGTAACAGGCCCCACGAGGTAAGGAATTTTAATTAACTGGGAAGGCCACGCGGAATTAGTCAAAAGGCTGAACTGGCAAGAATTAAGTGTGCATTTTAACAACAACAACAAAAGTACTTCTAGTTTTTAAATGCATATTCAGCAATGAGCTAAGTTTAAAAAGTTTTGGAAGTCCTAGAAAAACTGTTTTAATAAAGACATAAAATTATCACAACAAAAATGCATAACTCGGCTTCTTTCAAGTGCTATAAGAGCATACTCTACTAGTGTACAATCTTCCTGATGGCATCAATGTGTATAGATTTCTTTTGTATGTTGTTATTGTCTAAACATTCATAAACCTAGAATCTGGGAAGCCTAACCTAATGAGATTTTTGCTGAACTTCTTGCCCCAGTAACGAATAATAATAAAAATAGTAATAAATAAGAAACATTCAAGTACAGACCAATATAATGAGCTTATCACATTCAGCTGACACTTAGTGAGTACCTACCACGTGAAAGATACTTTCACATACACTGTTTACTCACTGGACCCTCCCTAACCTCAAGGCTGAACAGGGGCTGTCCGCCCATTTTACAGATAAGAAGAGTGAATGGCCCTCCTTCAGTCTCACAGCTGGAAGGTCGGTCAAGCTGGGCTAGAACCCCAAGCTCCCTGGACCCCCGCCCAGTTCCTTCACCCTCTCGCCTGTTTTCCGCCAAACCACGAGAGGCGATGCTAAGGAATGCAGTCACTCAGATTCAGTAGGTGTGTCGGTGGTTTGTCCAACGTGATGTTTGATTATTTTAAGTCAGAGCAGGAAAACTGACATACACACACCTTAAACAATTTACTTTAACTTACAACCTCCATTCCCCATCTTTTGATGACGGGCCGAGGCATTTCTTTGAGTATGGGTCTGCTGATCGGAGTCTGCAGGCTTTCTTGCAAAAACCACACCCTGCAATGATCAAGTTCAGGTTCCTTGGGAGAGAGTTTCACTTCTTACAAGATAACCAAGATGTACAATCTAAGATTTCACCCCCACACACCCTTTATTATACTGTTGTGTCTCATCCACACCCAAAACAGGATTTTTAAAATAAGTTGCTCTTCACGTCTTTCCAAAACACATAATTCTATTTTCAGAGAAACAATGTCTCTTTTCATACTGCAATTTCATCAGCTTATGTAATATTTCATTTAATCACATAATTACAAAAAAATATATAAGTGGCCAAAACCGGTCTGAGGAAAAAAACACAACCAGTAAGCACGGAATTCATCTGGAGGGAACAGAAGAGGAGGGGGACAGACGAGTAGTCATGGCCGCCTGGTGCCTGGCTCAGAGAGCTAGACGTGGAAACAGAGCCAAGGTCACTCTGGGCCCACAGCCAAGTGGAGGTCAGTCTAGGCCAGGGGCTCTTAACCAGGGGTCCATGAGCTTGCACTGAAATTCAAAAAACTTTATTCTTGTGGGGATGTGTTGGTGCAGGTGTGATATATTTATTAAATAATACAGAATACAGTGTGGACTTAATAAGGGGTCTGTGGTTTTCACCTGACTGGCAAAAGGTTGTGGAACAGAAAAGGTGAAGAACCCCTGGTCCAGAGCTTCAACTGCACGTACCTGTGAGCATCTTGGGGAAAACACTTGGTGTTTCTGTCAGAAAGCAGAGCAGTGTTAGAACAGGGAAAAGGGACCAATAACTGTCAAACGTGGTTTAAAAACTAATCTTGGCAAGGTACAGAGCCTCTCCAATCCTCAATTCCTTCATCTGAAAATATGGTTACAACAGTGTTCCTCAAGTAATCACTGCAAGAATTAAATAAGAATCTACAGAAAGCATCCAGACCATGATTTGGAACAGAAAGTGTTCAATAAATAGTTCCTTCTCTGACTTTTCATTGTTACCCCTCTCTCCCACAGCATACAGCAACATGCTTTGAAATAGAAAGCTCTGAAGGAGAAAAGGAAGGGAGGGAGGGAGGACAGAAGGACGGACATCTGGTATGGGGGCAGAATTTTAAAAATCCTTCAGTTTAGTTACTTGCATGGCTGAAATGCTCCAAATAAATGAATCAAGGAGCTGTATCCTGAGTCATAGCTTTTGATGTGTGTTTTGGTTTCTCAGCTTCTACAACAAATACCATACAATGTATTGGCTTAATAACAGGAATTTACTGGCTCATGGTTTCAGAGGCTAGGAGGCTTGCTTCCTCCCTGGGTCCATATTTTCTGGCTGGCCAGCAATCTTTGAGGTTCCTTGGTTTTTCCATCACATGGCAATGCACATAGTAGAGTCTTCTTTCTCTTCTGGGTTCTGTTGACTTCCAGCTTCTGGCTGTCCACCATGGCTTCTCTTCTATGTCCAATTTCTTTTTTTTTTTAATTTTTTTTCAAGATACTTAGATTCATAAATGTTACACAAAAAATATAGGGATTCCCATATTTCCCACTCCCCACACATCCCACACACACAAACAACATCCTTCATTAGTGTGGCACATTCATTGCAATTGATAAACGCATCCTGGGGCATTGCCATTGAGCATGCACCATAGTTCACATTGTAGTTTACACTCTCTCCCACACAATTCTGCAGGTTATGGGAAGACACACAATGGCCTATATCTGTCATTGCAATGTCATTCAGGACGATTCCCAAGTCCCAAAAATGCCCCCGTATTACACCTATTTTACCCTCTCCCTGCTCCCAAATCCTCCAGTGGCCACTGCCTCCATATCAATATTGTAATTTCTTCCATTGCTAGAATTACAATAAGTCTATAGTAGAATACCAGTAAGCCTACTCTAGTCCATAGTTCATTCTCCAATCCTGAGGATTCTGAGATGGTGATGTCCACTCCACCTCTAATTGAGAGGGGGCTTCGATGTCATACAGCCGATGGATGAGACTCTGTTGCTTGCAGTAGTAGGCTCTCTCGTTTCCTTGGTGTGGTGGTTGTCAATCCTTACCTCCTTGTCAGTTGTCCTGGGTGAGTCCAATGAACTGGAGAGTAGATGTTGCAACTCTCCTAAGGCTCAGGGCCCAGCTGGCACATGGACAGCCCAGAGATTCAAGTCTCTTGGATGTATACCTACCAACTCCAGCACAAAGTATAGGTTCAAATAGAAGGGACAGATGAGCCAAGTGCAGGGAAGACATAACGGAGTCCAACTCTGTCACTCTCAGGAGCACAAACTCCAAAGTAGTGCCCACTGGCAAGGCACCAAACTCCAGAGCTATCTGCCCTGACCATAGGCCCTGGGGGTCTCCAGAGCCCTCAGGAGCCCCACTAGTTGGGATAGTATCCACTTTGGAAGTCTATGAGATCCTGCTGAGATGTGCATAACTCACTTTGAAGTCTCTTAGCCATATAAACTCATTTGTCTTTACCTTTCCCCCCTTTTATTCGAGGTCTTTTCCCAGTTGTATTGCTAGTTGGTGTTTGTTAGTAATCCCTCGGTGCCAGGGAGGCTTATCCCAGGGAGTCAGGTCCCACGCTGAGGAGAAGGTAATGCATTTATATGCTGACTTTGGCCTAGAGAAGGGCCACATTTGAGCAACAAGGTGGCTCTCAGGAGGCAACTCTTAGACACCAATTTCCTTTAATTATAAGGACTTCAGCCATATTGAATTAAGAGGCATCTTTACTGGATCTGGGCTCTCACCGTAACTAAAAATATCTTTCTTTTTTTAATTTCTTTTTTATTTATTTATTTTTTTTGAGGTACTGGTACCGGAGACTGAACCCAGGATCTCATATGTGGGAAGCCAGTGCCCAAACACTGTTGGTTTTTTGTTTGTTTGCTTGTTGTTTGTTTTTTTGTTTTTAGGAAGTACCAGGAACTGAACCCGGGAACTCCCAAGTGGGAGGCAGGTGCTCAACCTCTTGAGCCACATCTGCTCCCCTAAAAATATTTTTCAAGGTCCTATTTACAAATGGGTTCACATCCACAGGACCAGGGGTTGGGACTTCAACATGCCTTTTGTGGGGGACATAATTCAATCTCCAACAAAACCCAAAGATGAATGAATTCTAATTTTACTATTGAACATGGAGAGTAGAGGAGGCATAAAAGGAAGAGAGGCAAGCAAAAGAGAATTAAGCATCAGTCCCAGATGTTAAACAAAAGAACTGGCAAACTGATGGTTAAACTCTTTTCCCCCCCTCTTCCTTACAGAAATTGAGGAAAGAGGATAAATGAGAATGAGTGTGATTTTTTTCAAAACACAGAAAAATTTATAAACCACTAAATCCAGCAAAAAGGTAAATTATTTACCTTTCTTTTTCAATAAACAGCAAGTCTCCAAAACTTAAAAGGGAAACAGTTCCAGAATGACAGCCTTGTGGTTTTGCTTTCAAGTGCTTGGTATTTCATAAAACGCACAAACGTAAGGCCCTGAGCTCAACACGTTAAAGAATGCCGTTTTTTTGTTTTTGTTTTTGTTTTTTTAATGAATCAACCAGCTGATAAACTTTTACTCACTGTGCAGATTATTTTGTTAACAAAAACTCAAAGTGCTTAAAAGACATACCCAAAACTTCAGGAGGAGACATTTTCTGAGTAGAAACAAACCTCCATTTTAAACAGAAGGAGCCCAAAGTCAACTCCCACTTCTCATTCAAGCAACCCATCTTGGATGAGTCCAACCAGGCATCGCCTCAGCTAGCAACATAAGTATTGACTTGTTAGAGTAGAGCTGTTCTGTGTTTTCAAAATTCTCTACAATGAAGTTATTTACTTTAAAATCAGAAAAAAAAAAGTTACTTAAAAGTCTGAAAAGTATGTTTGTGTGTGTGAGAGAAATCACACTAAAAAGATCCCCCACAAGCCCATTTCTTTGAAAACCAAACTTGGAAAAACACCATGAATAGCCCATGATTGAACCCCCAGAAACGAGGAGGAGAAATGGTCCCTTTTGGCCCCAGTTTGAGCTACATTTAGCTGGGGGGTCATTTAAGTCCTGGGCACATGGGCGTTTGTGGAGGGGGAACCCTCCCAAACCCCAAACCCCATTTCAATGCGTGAGCAGGGTATGCTTTGTAGCATGTTGGTTTCCTTGGCAACCTTACCTCCGTCTTCTTTGACTTCAGCCAACAGATGAAATAGTCTTATTCCTCCAACTTCCATGAGCTCAGTTGCTGGGTATGGAGTAGCAGATCACGGTAAGAATGCACATTTGCCAAGAAGGCAGTTCTGATGAATAATTCTGCTCACACCAACCTCATTCCATGATGGATTTAAGGAACAGGTTTTTGATACATTTATAATCTGAGTACTGAACTGATTTTCCTGTTATCAAAAATTTAATTTCAGAATCATATAAACATTAAAATTAACCTTTTCACTAAGTGAAAGCAAAAAGGAAATTACATTTAAGTCCTGCTGTTTCCACCTGGGGTTCCCTGAACAGCAGGTGAGGGGTTTTCCAGACTAATGCTAACAGGTGAATGTCAAACTGGAAAAACAACACTCCAGGGACTCTGACAAAGGCTTTGGCATTGGAATACTACAGGCAGAATATTATCAAGAAACCCGAATAAATTTCAAAAGAGGATGGGGAAACCTAAGTCATCCATTTATTATTCAGTAATTATAAGAGGCCTTAAAACATTTCATGGATTTTGCCATCAGTCCCTTAAGCCATTTTTCTAAAAAAAAAAAAATGTCTGCCTAAATAAACTGAATAAATTAGGTGGGTCATGCAGAGATTCATTTGAACATAAACATTTACTGGGGGCCTACCATGAGCGAGGCGTTGTGACAGGTCTCCGGGTGCACCTTACACTAAGACCCCCTGAGGCCAGTGGGTCACAAAATACATTTTTCAGGGAACAGAACAAAGCAGGGGGGCTCCCACACATATAAAGCAGTCCATCATCTTCGTGGTTGCTATACACAGCAAAAATCTCGAGATGAAGTGAAATTGTTCTCCTCAAGAATCAAATGATCCCACTCTGCTACAGGCATGTGCAACCACCAGGCACAGCTGTTTATCAAGTAGTAGTAGTTGTTGTTTTTGTTTTTTAAGTTAAGTAGGTCTTTCCCCAGATCTCATTTTCTCAGTTGAAGCTCAGCATGACATTTTTAATTTTAAGCCCAAACCTTTGGCTTAAAACACTTGATCATGAGTAACCAGAAATCAAAGTTGAACGTAAGCCTCTTATACTATTTTGAACACTCTAAGCTTTCCCTGAAAACGGCTGTTCATGTCTAAATAAATAAATAAACCCCTGTCCAGCCCATCCTCAGCCTCAGTGGTTGACAGCAACAACTTTCACTCTTTTGCGGCAAAAAGGTCACTGACTCTCACTGGATTTCAAAGAGACTGTGGTACCATCAGGAGATTCTAATGCAAATGAGTTCCAATTGTTCCTGCCAAATTTCTCCCTTTTACTATGTCTATTTAGGAAAAAAAAGTGATAAAGAACTTCAAATATGCTTAATGAACTATGGGTTTTAAAGAATTGTATTTAACTCATTTTTTAAAGGCAGTCCTTGGCTGGCTGAAACCTCAACTTGGTTAGGCACCTGTGGGAAACCACGAATTAACTTTGAATTTTCTTTCCTTCTTCCCAATGAAATATGATTAAGACTGGGCTCACAGATTCAGTCCTTATCTCAGTGGCTGCTGTCACCCCATCTTTAGCCAATTCCATATTATTAAACAGTTGATGATCTGGAGAACATGTAATAATAAATAACTGACACCTAATCGGCATTTCTTTGTAAATAAATGGAATAAATAATCAGACACCAGGGAATCATCAAAAACTGTCTAAGAAATATTTTTCCTGGATCACAAAAAAAGAAGTGGCCCTAGGGATTCTCAGACTGTCTTTAGATAAGGCCTCTCTCACACCTCTGCTGACTTTTCAAACCAAGTTAAATGCAGTTTTCCAATTTAGATGACCTGTAAGAAACTCCATGGCAAGATCTCTCAAAGCAACCTATTACAGAGGAAACATGATGCCTATCTGGATGTGATGGAAGCAGGCCTACTCGAGCGCTGTAACAGACTAAATGCATCTGAGCTTTAAGACGTCCATATAGAACAGAGCCAGAAGAGAGCAATCACCCAGTACCTTGAGGGAAATTTGTATCCCTATTTTTCACTAAATAAACATGTTGTATAACCTACTGGATCACAGCCAACAGCTATTGCTATTGTACCTTAATACATACCCCCTAAAAATAGAAGGAGTTTATCATATTCTCAAAAACTACCTCAACTACATTTTCCTACTATGTATCTATTTGTTACATAATTCATGTTTGGCTGGCTACATCTAGATTTAGAGTTTTCCATAAAATTATTTTTTTGGCCTTTAACTAGATACTACAGTTTAACCATTTTTAATCTTTACCAAAGCAGGTTCTCATACGCAAAAATAAAGTGTGTGTTGATGTGTTACCCTTTATCTCCATTATCATGATATAGCTAATTTCAAAAATACTTAGAGATAAATCATTTCTCACTTCTTATATTTTTATAACTGGTCAGCTGTAAAATAATCCAGATAATTACATGAGTTTTTAGAAATTTGACTATATAGATGTATCTTTGATAACAGACGAATACAAAATTAAAAATTAAGGTCATTTATGTTAGAACCCAGAATTTCTCTCTTTGAACTTAGAGGACAAACAACAGCTTCTGGAGCTGCTTACAAGTCTTTTGTGTAAATCCAACCCATCCCAGATGATGGGCCATGTCTGTAGAGAACCCAAGCTAGGATAAAGAGGTCTCCATCCAACCGCACATTTTAGGATTAGGAAGCTGAACACAGTTCAGTTGCAGGGCTGAGGCAGATTTACCCTCTTGCAGAGCTAGAATCTTATTTATGACGGGAGTAGACCATTGGGCTTTTCATTAATGTCTGATATCAGGAGGTGGAGACTCACCCCATCCTGCTATTTCAAAGTCTTTTACCAACAGAAGGAAAGAAATGGGGCAAAGGAACACTGAAGAGAAGTAGGAATTACTTCAAAGATTAGCAAGTTGATGCTCATGTTTGGAAGCAGATGAGTGCTCCAGGTGAAAGAGTTTCTTTATTGTCGTTTAGAATTTTTTTTTTTTTTTTAAGTATCTTCAAAGCACCAACAATACATTCTTTAGGTCAATTTTGACTGTGGCTCTCTTCCATCACAAGAATTTCTGGCACGTTACAGAATAAGGAGATGCTTTAAAAACCTCACACACTCCAAGCAGCACTAAACAATGAATGAACGGCGCCACCTTACTCTCCTCCCCTTCCTTCTCAGGGCCACAAAGAAGCTCTTTACAGATCCCACCCACGGCTAGGAAACCTGCGTCTGTAGGATGGAGCCCCGTTTCTGGGAGATGCCTTACTTCAGAAACAGCTCACAGCCACTGCATCAAAGCCTGAGGGAAGCTTAGTGATGTTTCCCGAGGAAGTGCTGGCAGCTATTCTCTCCCCTCACCTCAGACTTAGGCTACAACCACCCTCCTCTCAAACAGCAAACACTCTCAGCTACCCACCAGGGGATGTTTCACCACAAGGGAGGCGAGATAAAGTGGGACTCCAAGGCTGCCATGAGGAGCTTGAACCACCACAGGCAGCGGAGAAATGGCATCACAAGGTTGTGAGTATACCATGGAGAAAACACCCTATCTGTCAAAAACCTGTGGGGGCCAAGTCTGCCTTCACCCAAGTACCGTGCAGCGCACACAGTGCTGTCCTCAAGGAGCTTCTACGATAACCTGCCTCCATGAGAAGCCCCTCAGGCAAGGATGGATCATGGTTTAATCTTCTCCAGGAAAGTTACCCTTTCTATCCTGTGTGATCCTTCTTCATAAAGTTTCAGAGAATAATAATAGTCATTTCCATTTGGACTAAACCCAAAATCAGAGGTCGGCAAACTACGGCCCCCAGCCAAATCCGGCCCACCACCTGTTTTTGTAAATAAAGTTTTACTGGAACACAGCCATGCCCAGTCATTTATGTGTTGTCAACAGCTGCTTTGCTCTACAATGGCAGAATTGAGTAGTTGCGAGGGAGGCGGTAGGGCTGGTACAGCCTAAAATATTTACTCTGGCCTTTTACAGAAGAAGTTTACAGACCCCTGCCCTAAATGGTATGAGACATTTGAACCTCTAAGTGGGACCTATTGGCAGCAGCAGGAAGCTGTCCTTACCTAAGCAATCCCCCGGTGGGATGTACTGGACAGACGCTGAGACCAGAGCTGTTCCTTACCAGCTTTATGACAAATCACATGACCCTGGCAGGCCTCAGATCCCAGGGCTATAGCATTAGGACACCAATTGCTACCTCACGAGGCTGCCATGAGGGACAGACAAGATGGCCTGTATGGAGGGCCCCTAGAATCAAGGCTGGTATTCGTCAAGGGCCTCCACCAAGGCCACTGGCCCTGCCTTCCGTGTCTACCCTTCACCCACCAGGGTTCCTGAAAACTTGAGAACTAAGTGTGAATTACTGCAGGGCTCACCTTCAGTCACCACCTCCACATCTTGAAAGGATCATAGACTCAGCACTACAATGGAAGGGAGGGATGCAACCCTCTCACTGGGTGAGGCATTAAAAGTTAAATGGTCAGGATTTTATGTTCTTGTGCTTGGGGGAAAATACCATGAACTGTTTCAAGATGCAATCTTTCCATATCAATATCCTGGGATAGGGAAAAGGCCCGCAGCTTAACCACCCTAAGCCTGCCTTTGAATGTCACATGCTTAATCTCATTAGCAGACAGAGACTAGAACAGGGTCTCCCCAGATAGTAGCCCAGCTATACCACGGCTTTGACATAATTACGTCCTAAAGGGCTGTGAAATCATACCCCTCTTGTTTCATGCCCATCCGACATCCATGGCTCCCTAGGTGTGATTCCAGTCAGAGCACATGGCAATGACAAGCACCAGCTCATCAGGATATTGTGGAACATGACCAAATCATGATGCTGTCCTTGGCAAGGGGCAGCCAGGTTTCCTCAGCCCTCTCTCCTATCTTTCCATTTTCACCCCATCTTCTCTGATATTTTCAAACCACAGCCATGATCATCCTTCAGTCATGCCAGAAGTTCCCCATATATTACATTTGCCTGCATTGAGGCAGCCAATTCTAAAAAATAAACCTCATGAGGTAGGTAGGGCAGAGTTCAAGTGTCAAATTTTCAGCTAGGGAAACTGAGGCTCAGTATGGCCTGGGAGCAAGAGTTAAAGCTGTCTGACCTAGCTACCAGTCATATCTGACCCCAGGACCCAGCAAGTACTTGGTATTTAATACCAGTGCTCAGTTAGCATTTGTTCAGAGCCCAGATTCAAACCCAACTCCTTCAGCTAGTAGCTGTTGACCCTGGGGACATCAGTTGACCTCTCTGTGTTCCAGTTCATTCATCCATAAAGGTAAATAATAGTAACCTGCTTCATAGGGTTGTTGTGAGGCCGAAGTGAATGAACATATGTAAAGCGCTTAGAAGAGTGCTTGGCACTAAGTAAGCATTCATTAACTGTTGACCACTGAGATCTGCTGAAGCAGATTTACCTGACTTACACTCCAATCATGCTTTCTCATTCATATAGTCATTCCCCAAACATGCATACAACAATTTTTAAAGTTATAACGAAAGAATGGCCATCTCCTAGCGTGTCAGTATTAAAGCAGCAGGCAATAAGAGTCTTTTTCAAAAAAGGCATCTGGCTTAGGCAGATAACATGCCACAAAGTAAGCCGATAGCACGGACCAGTCACATGTGGGAGTCTAAAGCGAGAACTTGAGCATGACATGCCCACTCAAGGAGCATTTCCTTAACACACACTTAGCACACAAGTGAATTGTATTGAACTGCTCTACCTACCCCTGGCTGCCAAATACAAGCCTCATGGCCATGTTTTTTGCCATAAATGACCACAGTTGGGAGTATGTTTCATTAAATCCACTGCCCTAGAGTTCTGCCCTCTAAAGAGAGCCTGTTGACAATTCCTGACTGCAGAATGGCACTTCCCCCAAAACCACAGACAGATAAAGAACAAACATGAAAGCCTTTGCAAGAAGAGAAGTCACTTCAGTTGTTCCAGAACACGAGTCTCCTGCTCACCACAGTCCCAGCAGAAAAAAAACCCTTCCTCACAGAGACTTTGCTAAATCATTGAGGGATTCAGGGGGAGGAAAAGGAATTGAGCCAGGGCCACTGTGCTCAGGCACCCACCAACTTCCTGCTTGGCCTTTCCTCCCTCAGAGCCACCACATACACCCTCCACTCTGTTCCCACAGCATGCCATGGAAACCTCCCACGTGGCTCTCTCACAGACCTCAGACTTCCTCAGGGGCAGAGATGGGGCATCCCTCATCTGTTGAGAGCCCGGTAGGATGCCTGCCCCCAAACCAGAACTCTATCCATTTTCTTCTCTTCAAAGGATTTATACTCCCCAACTTCAAAACCTGTCAAGGGCCACCTCCCACAGAGCTGTTTCCTAGCTAGTTTCACCCACTTCATCCACTCCTCCTATCCATTCCTCCCCTGTCCACTCAGAATCATCAACTCTTTAATAATCTTCGAGACCTAGAGAACATTTATTCCAACTTCCTCCCCAGTACAGGGATTTCTTCTACACATTAGGATTCCAATAAAAATATTATGTAAGCCATTATAATTTAAAATGCCCAATGGCATTAAAGTAAAAAACTCGTGAAATTAATTTCATAAGATTTTTTATTTAACCCAATGTTGAGTTGAACTGTGTCCCCCAGAAGGGTATGTTCAATTCCTAACCCCCAGTTCCGTGTACGTGACCTTATTTGGAATTAGGGTCACCTCTGCAGATGTCATTAGTGAAGATGAGGCCAAACTGGATTAGGGTGGGCCTGAGTCCAATAAGATGTGTCCTTATAAGAAGAGGGAAATTTGGACACACAGGGTGACAAGAGAAGATGACCAAGTGACCACAGAGGCAGACACTCAAGTGCTGCAGCCACAAGCCAGAGAACACCAAGGATTGCCAGCAAACTGCCAGAAGGTAGGAAGAGGCAAGGCAGATTTCTCCCCTACAGGTTTCCAGGGACGCATGGCCCACTGACACCTTGATTTCAGACCTGTAGCCTCCAGAACTGCGAGACAATAGATTTCTGTTGTTTTAAGCCACTTAGTTATCGTGCTTTGTTACGGCACCCCTAGGAAATGAAGACATCCAATATACATTTCAACATGAAACCAACATAAAAATTATTGGAGATATTTTACATTCCTCTTTTCATCCCAAGTCTTTCAAGTCCAGTGTGTAGTTTATACTTACAGCACATTTCAATTTATGCCAGTGACATTTCAAGTGCTCAATGGCCACATGTGGCCAGTGGCTACCAAATGGGACAAGGCAGTTCTAGGTCATTTGACTGCTGGGATTCCTACAGTGGAGAGTACATGTTCCTTCAAATAATAGATAAGAACAACACAGATCCTGACTACAAAGACAGCACCCACGTTTATCAGAGAGCAAAGGCTGGCACGGCTGAGGAAGGGTGCATGCAGCAGTCCCAGCATTTCCTTGTTAACTCACTAGAACAGGAGGGCACTTCCGAGAGTTCAGATGAGACAGATGAGACTGAGCCCCAGAAAACTCATGCAACTTACCTGAAGTCACAGAGATAAATAGTAGTAGAGGAAGGCCTGGAATCTACCATGCCCAGTCTAGGACTATTACAAATATTTAATACCTGATATAACCCTATATCTGTTTGGTCACCAACTGTCTATAGCCAAAATCTAATTTAAGAAAAAGACTGTTTTAGATGATAGCACAGCTCTGCTTCCTCCAAATAAGTCCCAAATTTCTGATATCTAAGAAATTCAGCAAAGTCTCACCAATTCAATCTAATTTTCCTCTACCTGTTCCTAACTGGAATATGAAAAATAGCACAAGAAAACAAGAAGAAAAAAGATAATCACAGGCACACCAAAACACACTTCTTACTTAGGAGTAAAGAACAAAATCCGCAGTATTTCTCTACTCTAGGGCCTTTAAGACACATCCATTCCCTCCTTCCATCCCCAATGGACACACTTTAAGACAGTGAACCTGTATCCTTCAAAAACAGACAGTAACCTGAAACAATAAGTAAAGCCTCAAACAAAAGTGCTCCTGAGGGCCCTAGGGACGTCCCAACACCCTAGGCAAGCCACACAACCACATGAAATCAACACCCCGCTCAGCGGGCTCTACCTGGGATTGTATGAAAAGCAATTTCCCCAATATAGCACAGTTACACTCATTTATAAATCCCCTATCCTGATTCTATTTCTTTTATTTGAAACTATAATTTTCAATTTACCTGTTAAGTATATTTCTCAGAGACTTAAAGCCTTTGGATTGTCCCTATACTAGTTGAGCCCTGAAACCCAGCAGAGTTGCGGCCAACTCCTGCTCTCCAGTTCTCGGGGCCTGTCCTGGACAACTAACAAAACAATGATGATGGACCAGCCCCACCCCAAAAGCAAGGAGTATCTTCAACTGCAAGCAGAACAATTCCCTTCCTCTGCCCCATAATATCTACGTCCCTTCTCAGCCTGAAGCTGTTAGGGTGGACATCGTCCCAAATCCTTCAAGATTGAGGAATGAACAAAAAATAAGGGGAGAATGTAACCACTGACCAAAGCAGATCTGTTTATTGTTATTGTAGTTATTATCTTGTGTTAACTGAGTAACTTGTAACATTGATATAAAAAATTAAGTTTAAAAAAAAGATAGTAAATTGTAATAATAGCCACCAATAGTGCTTCTAAAGAGTGATCCCATCGAGCCTGCTTTAATGACTTTGTACCTTAAAACAGTCTAAAGTCCTTCTCACCTGTATGCCACCTGTGGCAGGTTAACCATGACCTTATTTCACACCCTGACTTGACTGCAGCAAGTTCTCTGCTTGACCCTGACCACCTGTATTCTGAGTTATCTGTCCATTTCACGGTAACTTTCAAAAGGAATAGACTGCTTTAAGCCCCAAACATATTCCCAGATACATGGGGGTTGGCTTCTATCCCACTGGGACTGCTTGGGAGGGGGCACAGGGCCTGATAGATGGGAGAGAAGTTGGGATAGGTAAGAATTCAGAAAGATGGCCCTCATAGGAAAGGCTGGACCAATTCCTGTGCCAACAAGAGGGCAGCCCCAGGAGCCCTCTGTGGGATGGCAGACGGTCAGGGAGAGAATAGGAAGGCATCGGCTTAAAGTTATGCTTAAGCGCAATGTGTGGCTTAGCCCTCATCTTGATACAAAATCTTGAAAAAATCTTGTCCGCCATCTTGGCTAGCAGCTTTTCATGTGCTCTATCTTCTAAAAGTTTTTGTTCGTGACAACTAAGTTGGTAGATTATCAGGGAAAAGGTTACATGTGCTCTCTTAAAAATGGAAAGAGCAAGCCTTCATAACACCTACTTTCCTCCTAAGATACACAGCATGTGTGACTTTCTCTGATTATGATGGCAAAGGTGTAGAGTCGACAGAACCACCAGAATTAATTTGCACTAAAGAATGCTGAAGACTTAGAAAACCCTAACTCACCAAACCCCTCAATTCCCATTAGGAAGCAGTGGGATAACCTGGCTGTAGGAAAAGGCCTCTTTCTCATCACAGATTTTTGGACCGAGCAGCAGCTTCTCCGGTTATTTACATTCCAGAGCTCCTACTGTTAGGCAGATACTTCTGGAAATATCTTACTGCTACCCCACATGAGTCTCAAGGTGCATCGTTGTCGCTAAGCTGCCAGCCGCTAGAGGAACAAGTTCCTCAAGCCCCAACTCTAAAGAAAGGAGGGACAGGCCCAAAGCACTCCTGGGTACCGCCGCCAAAATCCTGAGGATGAGAATCTTTACCAAGTGAGTTATTAACCTACTTTTAAATGTTTGGCCCTCTTCTCTGATCCAGTGTTACCAAAATCCTGAGGA